>JBAMJV010010824.1:12500-93539 GCA_037951105.1 Echinarachnius parma | reverse complement strand
TATCATCTAGTTTTTTTTTTTCTGGGAGGAAGGAAGCGGAAGGAGAGTTTATAACATCTTTGACTGAATTTAATCTTAGAGAAAGGAGTCCTACATGTATATGGAGAACACAACTAGAGACATGTTCCAAAATGGATGTACCCAAAATTAGCATAGGTCCGCTGGCCTGGGGCCTCTAAAAATTAGGTCCGGGCCACCAAATTTCATTAATCCTAAATTCTACTGGCCCGTTCGGGCAACCAAATTTAACAGAAATTGTTATGTTTTTCTTTATATGGGGCCACCAGATTTAGGTTCCGGGCCACTCAAAGTTGAACAATCTTGTTTTTACTTGCCCGACTGCAGGGCCACAAGGCAAAAAGGTTAATTTCTAGCAATGGAATATGGATGAGTTACTCAGTCTGGCTGCCTTAACTGATCCAGGGTTGGTGGCTTTGGATGAGTGCATGCATTTGCATTAAATAAAACCTTTGGTGAAAAAAACTCCATTAATGGATTTGATACTGGAAACAAAAATCATGCATATGGATGAGTGTACAAGGGATAACAAGTGTTCCATCACCACTGAGTGATCATCACTTCCCAGGGAGTGAAGGGGTTCTCAGAAAAAAACTGCAAATTATTGATTCATTGTGTTTTTGTTATACTTTGATTGAAATGTAAATTAGATAAAAACCTTGTGTACAAACAACTCCATTAATGGATTTGATACTGGATCGACACAAGAATCATGCATGAGTGTACAAGGGATAACAAGCGTACCGTCACTACTGAGTGATCATCACTTCCCAGTGATTGAAGGGGTTCTAATACAAAAACAGGAAATTATTGATTCATTGTTTTTTAAAAAATACTTTGATTGAAATGTAAATTAGATAAAAACCTTGTGTACAAACAACTCCACTAATGGATTTGATACTGGTCACAAGAATCATGCATATATGGATGAGTGTACAAGGGATAACAAGCGTTCCATCACCGCTAAGTGATCATTACTTTCCAGGGACCCCCAGTTTCTATCAATATTATAGAAAAATCCCACCAAGAATCAGCAGAGCTAAAGATGCAGTTCGGATAAGCTGTGAAAGATTCCCCAACATTTAATTGTATTTGTATTTTTAGTTCAATTTTATTTACTGTTTGTTTTTATCTTACTTTCTCACAATTCGAATAAGCCGCGAAACATTCTCTCCAAACAAACAAATTGTGTCCAGATGATTAAATTAATTTGTATATTTATTTGAATAATAGTACTTGTTCGCTTTTATTTACTTTCTCATAATTTTCCACTTTCCCTTTGCACTCTTTTATTCACACATCCTTTCACACTTCCGCCATACAAACATGTAGAAACACAATTTCTTTAAGATGTATTTATTCTAAATGTTTCATTGAATTTACATGAACTCTTTTTTTAGAATACATGTATATCTTGAAATTCTTGTTGTTTTGACTTTCAATGAAATTTCCATTACCCTTTCCACGCATTTGATCTGTCATTCACGCATCTATACACACATCAGCCATATAAACACATGTAACACATTTCTTAAAGTTGTGATAGTATTATAAACCTTTCATTCAATTAACATGAACTCTTTTTACAATATTTGAAATCCTTGTTGTTGATTTTTGCTTTCTCTGAATTTTCCACTTCTCCTTTCCACTCTTCTGAACTTTCATTCATACACCAATTCACACATCAGAGATTTGAACATGCATAAACACATTTCTTTAAGTCTTTATACTCATTTTAAACCTCATTTCAATTCACATGAACACCTTTTTTTCTCTTTCCTTCTCAGAGTAGCTATGGTGGCATTTCTCCCCTTTTCCAGCCCCAAACTTGTCACTTCTCACGTAGCAAATACAAAATGCATCAAACTGGTTCAATTTGTATTCATGCAACCACACACACCAGCTAAATACTGTATCTATGCATTTCTAAAAAATCCTCTATATAGATTTCTAAACCTTTGAGTTTGCACTAGCTCACAGAGCAGATTTAGTGGTTTGCCTTTCCCCCCATTTCTTGCCCCAAACTGACCCGTGTTGTCTCTCATAGCAAATTCTTGCGGTGGGCATCAGAAATTCAGAATATCATGAAAATTTAATGAAGTAACAGATAAGGAGGGTAGAAGAGGGCAAATTGGTTGGTAAATGGTACTTTCTTTACTTAGTACCCTTTCTTAAAATTATCTAAAATATACAAATACTTTTTTAATGAAAACTCATAGTAAGATTTTGAAGAATTTATCTGCAAAACCCGACAAAGCAAATTTAGTCCAATTTTAGATCAAGCTACCACCATACAAGACACAATATATATCTTTTAACTGAAATTTACTTATCCAATATCAAGGTATTTTTACAATTACAATTACATTGTATTTTTGAACTTTGAATGTGGACAATAAAATAAAATCAAAAATAAAATCAAAGGTATATTTTTGTAGATAAGATTAGGAGGATCACCACCCATCTTATTATTATTTGTATTGTTTCTTGAATTGGTAAAAAATGTCAATATCTTTTTTTTTGCATTTAAACCCTCATTTCTACTTCCCCATTCCTAGCCCCAACCAGAGCTCATCCATACCTCAAATTCTAACAGTGTGTATCTGAATATCATGAAAACTTAATGAAGCATCAAAGAGGGAGAAGAAGGGGGGAATTGATAGGTCGATGACATGCTGAACAATTAAGAGACACATTTATCACCTGACTTAGTAAATACAGTACATGAGCTGCCATGTAATATTTTTGGATATTACATGGCACTGTTACATGGCAATCAGATGATAAAACAGTTGTTAACTTTGCTGTCTGGAAAATCATGGAATGTTCCCCTCTGGAATTTAAAATGCTATTTCGTGAAGAAAATAAGTCCCTACTCTTCCCTCAATAGCATTTAAAATCCCTCGGGAGTGGAACATTCCGTGCTTTTCCCTCCACCACCAGTTAACAACTGTATAATATACAATAACCATGTTTTACATGCATTCTCCATGGACCCCAGCTCGAGCATTTTAGGGACCAGTCCTGATCGTGTTAAATCAAGATGATCTTGTATTATAAGCGCACAGGCTGGGATAATGGCATAGTGTCTATAAACAAGATGCAGAATCATGAAGTTGCAATCAACTTCAAGTAAAATCATGTCATCAAGCTATCTTAAGATTGAAAACAGGTACTCCATTATAAGACTTCAAAAATATACTATGAATTTTCAACAAGGTATACCACTGAACAATAATGAAGTTGCAGTAAATTTCAAATGAAGTATCGCAAAAAGTATAATTTGTGAATTTTTATCAAGCTATCTTACAATTAGAAAAACATCAACTCCATGATAAGCATTCCAAAGTATGTTCAATGTGTTTTAATATTCAGACTGCAGATGATGACATACTACTATCTATAAACAATCTGTAATGAAGTTGCAGTCGATTTCAAATGAATGACGGAAACAACATATTAACTCGCGTCGGAATGACGCACAACAATTCTGTTTCTTTCTGTGCAATGTCTGCGCAAGAGCCTTGTACTCAACACGTTAGGTCAACAACCGCTTTCTCCCTAATCAACAATCTCGTTCTATCCCATCAAGCTCATCATTTCCACCCTAGAAGGTGTCCACATCTAATACGGATATCAGGGTTTCATTGCAACTCAAAAATGCAAACAGAGATAGAAAGTGTCCACACCTTACTCGGTTAACAGGTTTGCATCGCAACTCAAAAAAGCAAACACAGTTTAGGCATGAGCTACATTGTGTCCACACCTTACTTGGATATCAGAGATTCTTCTCAACTCAACAAAGCAAACACAACTAAGAAATGAGTGAGAGTGTGTCCACATCTTATTCAGATATCAGGGTTTCATTGCAATTCAAGAAAGCTTACTCGGCTAAACACGAGCTAGAATGTGTCCACATCTTACTCGAGATATCACGGTTTCATTGCACCTCAGAAAAGCAAACTCAGCTAGACATGTGCTAGAATGTATGTGTTCACATCTTACTCGGGATATCAGGGTATCATTGCAACTCAAAAAAACGCAGTAGGCAAACACAGCAACAATCTGTCCACATGTTTCTCGGATAATAGAGTTTAACTTCACCACAAAATAGCAAACACATCTTAGATAAGAGCTAGAGTGTGTCCACATCTTAGTCAGATATCAGGATTTCATCGCATCACAAAAGAACAATTAACAAACACGGCTTAGACATGAGCTAGTGCATACTTTGCACTCAATTAGCAACTGATAATCATCTTGATCTGATTTGAATTCATGATTTTATTTCATTGTCCAAATTCAAACTTTAAAATGTATAAACAAAGCAAAATACATATGTACATAACAACTAACAATGCAAATATACGATCTAATTCTTTTTAAGGTACTGTGTTACTTTATCAAATTAATCAATATTGTAATCCTCTTCAATTCAAAGGTAAAATTATCAGTAGTTTGGAGGTTTGGAAAGGGAATACTGACAGGGCTCCACACATACCTTTTTTGTCAGTGGTCCGGTCGGGCCAGTAAAATATGTTATTCCCCCTTTTTGGTGGCCCGAAAGACAAATTTACTGGCCCCAAAATTGTATATCATGAGTAAACTTTTTACTATTCAAAATATCACTCTTTCCTGATCAAACCTGTGATTATAGATGAACCATGACATGGAAAAAAACTAGATTTTAAAAATGTTGTCAATATTGGGTTGAAAATCTGCTTGCCCGATCGGGCCACCAAAATATGACTTTAATACATTTAAGCTGGCCCGAAGTACAATTTCACTGGCCCCGGGCCAGCGGGCCAGTGCGAGTGTCGAGCTGTAGGCACTTTCTTTTTCTTCTTACTTGGATATCTAGCTCAATGCAACTCATATGAGCTACTGCAGGGAATGTATTTAATCAACCTTAATTCTCTTTGTCACAAAACTTGTAAATTCTGAGGGAAATATCAGTAGCTATAACATCTGTATAATTATTAAATGGCGCTGTAATACAAACAAGTATTGAAAAATACTAATGAAGGTATACAAAAAGTAATGTGTCAACTGCAATGCTTTTCCAAAGTCTTAAACTAATCCACAGGCCATAAACATATATTAATGAAAAAGTCCTCTAAGTTAAGTTTGAATTAAAGCAAGGAATTGGGAAATGAGATGCTATACTTCATTTCCTTCTTAAAAGTGTTGACACTTTTATATAACAAATTTAAAGGGGACCACCAGGCAAAGAACAACACATTATTATATGTTTTGGTACCGTTTTGTGATATCAAATAGATACCCAACATTTTGCAAAGGGTTGTGTAATTCATAAACAAAGCAATTAATTTTCACCACTTACGGAACCACAACTATTTCCTGGTTCCATACGGGCCAACCATTTGCGAGTGCGCCAATGATATTCACGCGTACGTTTGTAGAGATTCCCGGGCGATTCGTTCGCTCTGCACACATTAGTCTTCGCAATTCAGACCGCATGAATGCATGCTTTAGAATGGAGATGCGTTTTCCAATTAAATTTTTTTTTTCTGGAAACATATTTTTGTGAACTTGTTGATGGAATGGAATACTAAAGATGTTACCTTTCTTTAATAAGGCTATTATTTTTGGGTGGTGGTACCCTTTAATTCAAAAAGTTTTATTTCATTTTGGACTATTGTTTGAAAACATGAACATTCCTTTACAGCATAATCTTTTTTATTTGGTGTAGTAAATTTGTTTGTCTAAGTTAAATGTGGAATCAGTAAAATATTTGTCTCACTTCTTATACCCCAATACATCGTTACCACTATCACTTGACATTTGAGATCAAGTGTTCCTTTAAATTACTGCATTCACTATTGAAGTGCAAGAGCACTTTTAGGAGGCTGAAGAAATAAAACAAAATATGGGGAGATAAAAATAGGGCACAATTGATACCTCTTATCTCTCCTTCAATTTCATTTAATGACTCAATATATTAAGACCCTGGAGAAAATGTCACACGTTCATGAACCATTAACGTTAATAGGCTTTCTACCTAGAGAGCAATTTATGTTAATCGCATACATTGGTTCACATAAGCCATGAAAATGACACTTGATAATGTCAATATATTCAATTGGGCAATATTTCTCACTTGAGACTTAACTTCTAAGTTTTATTGCCGAGCAATGAAAGGGTGTTTGCAGTCAGTGACATACACAGAAAAAGTATTTGTTTGATGGAAATTAGGGCTTGAGTATTACTGTGGACTTCTAGCAAACCAGAGGTAACAAGTTCAAGTCCTGTCCCAGTCCAGATCCTTGCTCTTTTTGAAATGTGTTTGTCTGTTTAATTGATCTTTCAAGTGTCTTTAACTCATGTAGATGTATTTTCTTGGGAGAATAATGCACTTTATTAATGTTATTCAACAAAAAAATATCTATCAATTTAAAAAAATAAAAAATTCTAAGTAAAATATGTGAATACTTATTGTCAATGAAAAGGATTTCAAACAATTGACAGAGTTACTTATAAATGTGAAAGTTTTGACTATTTATTTCATACTAACAGACACATACAATATGTTATATGTTTTCTGTAATATAACATCCTTTGAAAATCTAATCAACCTCTTCTTTGATTCTCTTTGAGTCAAGTTCATGATACAGTCCCAGATAAATAGAGGCACAATTGCAAATACATAATGAAATCGAAATGCAGTTCTACATTTTCTGTTTATTTTGTAGCTCCATCGATTATTTAAAGAATCAAGTTTTCTCTTTAGACAAATATAACTTCCATTAAAAATACAATCAACCCTCTCCCTGGATCATGCGTAGTGTAAAGTCCCCAGATGAACAAAGAGGCTCAAATTGCAAATACATGATCAAATTAAAATGTAGTATCATTTTAAATCCACCATGTTTCTCCATCAATTATCAAAGAGAATCAAGTTTTCTAAAATCCTTTGTAAATCTAATCAACCTTTAAATATGTAGTCCCAAGATGAATAAAGAGGCGCAAATTGCAAATATCAAATGGAATTGAAATGCAGTATAATTTTACATCCACCATGTTTCTCCATCAACTATTAAAGAAAATCCAGTTTTCTAAAAAGTTAACATCCTTTGTGAAAATCTAATCAACCTTTTTCTAGATAGCGCTTTATGAACTGTAGTCCCCAGATGAACAAAGAGGCACAAATCGCAAATATATGATGAAATTGAAATGTAGTATCATTTTACGCCCACTGTGTTTCTTCATCAATTATTAACCCGTTGAAGTCAGATTGATTATGTTAAGACATACAGTCTCCATAGACTCCAGCCCACATATTTTCATGACCAGTCCTAAATGGGTTAAGTGTATCAAGTTTTCTCAAATCTAACATCTCTGAAAAATCCAATCAACCTGTTTCGTCAGTACACCTTGTTTAAAGTTCATAGCGCAGTCCCAGATGAGTAAAGAGGCACGCACTGCAAATACACCTGATTGAAGTGAAGTATCATTTTACATTGATTGTGTGCTATGAAGACGCTCTCTAAGGGACAGTGAATGTTTGTACTTTTGTGTCAACATTAACTTCCTGCGACACAGAAGATTGAAGCTTTATTAAGAGCTTCTTCTTTTTTCTTTTTTTTTTTTTTTGGGGGGGGGGGGGGGGTTCTGTAATAGAATAGCAATGAGTAAGAAGGCTAAAGTTGTACATTGCAAAAATATTAAATTGGTGCGCAGTGTCATTTTACAGTTATTGTATGTAGTTCAGATGATATATAATAGGGACAGTGAATGTTTGTACTTTTGTGTAAACTTCCTGCAATTTCTAAGATTCATGGAGATATGGAGATTTAATGAAGGGGGACTTCTCTTTAGAAATGAAGGAGTAAAGAGGCACATACTGCAAATACATGTAATTGAAAAGCAGTATCATTTTACATTCAGTGTGTGCACTGAAGATGGTCTCTTCCAGACAATGAATGTTTGTTCAGAAATTGTGTCAACATTAACTTCCTCTATCATCATCAATATTTTCCCATCAATTCGACTCAAACACAATTTTCCAACAACAAAAAAAGACAATCGATGATTGCTACATTGTATTCATGTGAACTGATCAATCTCATCAATCATTATCTTGATTTTTCTTCGTAATGATTGACTTTTGAGAAAAAAAAGAAAGGAAGAAAGAGGAGTTGACTAATACTAACAACCCAGGCTCTCTCTCAGTACAATCCATCTAAGTTGACAAGGGGGCCCACAATATGGTGACTGATGCCCCCCCCCCCCCCCCCAAAAAAAATAATAATTAAAAAAAAATAATAATAATAAATAAATAAATAAGTAAATAAATAAATAAATAAATAAATAAATAAATAAATAAATAAATAAATAAATGAATAAATAAATAAATAAGTAAATAAAAAAACAAATTTTTAATAAATTAATACAAAATAAATAATTAAAACAATACGGTTTTACTAATATATGTGGTGGGGAAAAATTACTTAGTATTAAATAAATAAATACATAAATGAAGACTAAACTAACACAATATTCATTTTCACAAACAGACAAAACCCTCATGAAAACCAAACTCCCTCCTTCTCACTGCCATAATCTCTCCCCCAATAAGTTGTCGCTGGTTATGCTACAGTTGTGAACATTGATGGAAGACTTGCAAGCAACATTGTTTTCTCCAGGAAATGGGATATCACTCATAAAGGAACTTGTAGAAGATAAACTAGAGTTCAAACAAACAGGCAACACCTTATGATTGGTCATTCCTTCCCCCCCCCCCCCCCCCCCCACCTTCCCCATAAGCATAATTGACCCTGGGTATGCTACAGGTCTGAATATTGATGTGAGGCTTGTAAGCAACATTGTTTGCCCCTGGAAATGAGATGTCATCTATTGAAAGAAAAACTTGCAGACAAGATACCAAAGCGCAGACAAGATACCAAAGCGCAGACAAGATACCAAAGCGCAAACAAATGGCACAGCTTTTGTGACGTCGAAAGCTGCACTTTCAATTCGTCAAGTTTGTATTGCAAAGGATTGCCAGACTTCTGAGTAAACTTCACTTTCATTTGCTCCGGGAAATGAGTTTTCTTTTAAAGAAAACTTTCAGACTACATCTTAATCAACCGCATGACACAACTTTGTACATGTTAAAGGACTTTTTTATCACTCTGCAGATATTTGACAGCCATGTTTCTGTCAATTTGTATAGGACAAAAAAAAAACAGATACTGTAGATCTATATATATATACATGTATTTAGTTGGTTGAGAATGAGAAGGGGACTAAGTCACTTTTTGTACTTTGGAGATAATCATGTTTTAAAAGTTTGGAAGCCTTGTAGAAACCCAATTTAGCTCCCTTTCATTTTAAATGAATGAAAATGAGCTAAGAAAAATAGGCTTCGCCGGGAATCGAACCAGAGACCTCCGGTTTCCAGATTGCTAGACCGATGCTCAACCATCGATAAATAGATAAAAAGTACCCAAATTATAAATAATTATTATCAGATAATTTGCTACCACTGAAGGCACCACCCTAGAAGATGGTATGTGGAACACAATTTAGCAAAATATTGGCTGAACGCCCTTCTTACTCTAATCCGATGATATATATTTCTCTATATTCATATTCTTCATGTACGTTTGCCCTAGTGTGAATACTGTATGCTGGAAACTCCCAAACTCCCAAACTCATCATGGCATGCATTATTTGTTCTTGGAATTGAGTTGTCATCTAAATGGACTTGCAGACAAGGTAAGAGCTCAAACAAATGACAATCACATTAGACTCGTGATGTCAAAGCTGTCTGTTTTCTACTCTAATAATTTGTTTGCCCCAGCAGGAAATGAAATCTCATTTAAAGAAAACCTTCAAATGCACCTGAATCTAAAACATGACACAACTTTTTAGATGCCAAAGGACTTAAAAAAAAAAAACAATCATCAAACATCACTCTGCAGAAATTTGACAGCCTCATTTACATGTACATGTATATGAGTTTGTATCATGGGAAGAAGACAAATACTACAGATAAACTTTCGTTAAGTTTCTTCTTGCGTGAACACTGTCAGCTGATAATGCCCAAACTTATCACAAGTACCTTGTGAAGTCATTTGTTCTTGGAAATGAGTTATCATCTAAATGGACTAGCAGGCAGGATAAAAGCTCAAACAAATTACACAACTTTTGTGACGTCAAAAGCTGCACATTCTGAAAAATTTGTCAAGTTTATCTCAGTAAACATATCTGAGGTATAAAGGATCCCAGACGTCACTTATTACATTTGCTCTGGGGAGGAGATTTCATCTAAAGTTTACTTATTTCTATAAAGACTGTACAAGGGGGACACAGAAAGGGATCTCTATAAGCAGATGGTCTTTACAGAAAGGTGGTCACTAGAGCAGGTATGACTGTACATATGCACTTTCTGAGTCTTTTGGAACATATTATGTTAATATACTGCTTGGAAATCATCCTGTACCACTCATTAAATCATCCATGTATACATCAATTTGAATGGAGGAAAAAAGTATGAGTAGATGATTTGACTTCTACTGTAAGCCTAAATCAAAAAGAGATTACGCTTTCTTTTCATACTGGGAAGCCATTTCAGATTAGATCGTGCTACTGAACACAATATAACTTCTATGATGTCCAAATAAAGTGCAGCATCTTTTTATGTGTGCAAACTATACTAAACGATCACAATGCTCGTAATACTCCACCTTATTTGCTCTAGGAAAAGGACTCTCAACTAGATTCCTTCTAGACCCAAATCTGACAGACAAATTTGATACTGCCAACCCTCTGTTAAATCCATGGATAAACATAACCTAGGGTTTAATTTAACCCTAGAATATGAGAATGATGATAATAATAATTAGGGCCCTTGAGATCAAACTATTTACTGTCTCCCTTTGTACAAGTACCATAGTGCTTTCTAGCCAGCACTCCATAGGCAGGGCCCGACACTAGCACTTGCCTGCTTACCCCGGGCTAGTAAAAATTGGTGACGGGCAAGTAAAATTTAATAAATTGACTAGTTTGCTTGCCCAATTGGGCAACTGAATAATCGTTCAGCTACGAGAGAACAATCTAATTTCATATGTGTAAATCTTATTTAGTAGTAAGAGGGCAAGTTAATTTTTTATTGGGGCAAGTAAAATGTCAAATTTTATGATTTCACTTGCCCGCACAGGCCAGTGCAGAAAAAAGTTAGCGTGGAGGCTTGCCAAGGCATAGCACCCCCAGAGGAAGAGGAAAGAATGTTCTGCGAGCTAGCAAGAAGACCTGATCGATGAAAAGGTTTCACATCACAGCATCTCGGAAAGAAAAGCGACACTCGATGGAAACGAGAGAGGAAGTGATGGATGGATTGGCACTACGGTAATTCCCTTTGAGTAGATGGGACATCCTGTAGAGTCATTAGAGTCAATACGGTCTGTCAAATCGTTGTCATAACTCCATCTGTCAACCAAGGCATCAGTTAAAAAATAAATAGGGGCTCTGGGCGATTTTACATAACCCCCTCCCCCTTTAAAAAAATTTGTTAATATATAATACACGTAACACATCAAAAAAATCATAAGAGCCAAAATATTTAAATTTGAAAATTAGCTCGGACAAATATAATTGTTCTCTAGTTTAATGAATGCCACGTCACACACAAACTGCCGATCACATCACATCTGTCTAGGAGAGGGTGTCCAAAGGTAAAGTTCTCGGGGGGGGGGGGTGTTTCACAAAGATCCCAAGTCGATCTTAACACTAAGTTGGACTTAAAAATTATTGAAGGCTATTAGATTCTTTGAAAATTGTTCAACAAGTTCATAAAAACAGGCCTACAATTTGGATAAAAATCATAAACATTTTTCTTTTATCAAAGAGACTTCAAGTTATTGATGTGAAATTGTATGGAAAGTCTCAAATATTAGCATGTGGGCTCTTGAATATGTTCAATTCTGAAGCTACAAATGGCTTTCCATAATTTGTAAGTCCAACTTAGTGTTAAGTTGGACTTGGGATCTTTGTGAAACACCCCCTTGCTCTTGGTCTACACCACTTAGTCTGCTTCAATTTTGTCTATTTGTGAAATAAGAATTAGGATTAGGTTTAGGGATCAGGATTAAAGCAAGATTTAGATTTGGGGGTCAAGTTTAGAGTTGGTAAAAATTGAATATTTAGGCATCAAGTAGCAGACCAAAGGAGATGTAGACCAATCACCTACTATAGAGGATCATGAATGCATGTACACCGATTCACCAGGGAATAGAGGAATTATCATTGCTCTGATACGGATTATCAACAGCTTCAATGCTGCACGTCAGATCACTATCATTCCTCCATCTGTCACTCGACGCATGATGAATGCACGCTATGTCACACTTGATACGCACATCCATCTTATCACGCAAGAGTGGGTGTACAATGTAAAAAGGATTATCGATACACGTATGCACTAAGGACATTATAATTCCAAGACATGCATGGAATACAAAGGGATTACAACTAGGGTAAGGTATATAGTATTTTGCAGAATAGTCACATAATACACAAGGCATACATCTCATCACGCAATAGTGGGTGTACAAAAGGATTATCGACACCAGGCCCCGATACACGTATGCACTTCACATACACATTCCTATGACATGTGCTGAGTACACGGAAGGATTAGGGTTAGATATATACAATCAACAGAAACCAAAAAACTGGCCACTGTGGATAGGTGACCTCTACAGACAGGTTTCATAACAATCTTTAATATGCAGCTTAATTTCACAGTGGGTGACTAAGGGATTATGAATACACAAACACTCATGTTTACATGTATTATACAAACAGTATATATTTGTATGTAAACTTTGATATTTGAAACAAAGTTTTATTATTAGTTCAACATTGTTTATGTCCTCCCCCCTTTTTTTTACACATCCACTATCTGCAGTAGATATGAAATTCCCTTGTAATTTAGGGGAATCTGTATATATTTGTTAAAATCATCTAAAATCATTTATAATTGTATCAGTTCTCTTATACTTTCCTTGTTGTTCTACTCATAGTCAAATAAGCAGACAGGTTATATTTCTAATTCTTCATTATTGAGCTATTCATAATTGCATTTGAGAGTATCCTGAGGATACTCAATTAAAAGTTGTGAAACGGGGAGTAAAAGAACAGAAAAAACACTAAAAATAAATGGGACAAAAACATTTAAACATCACCAACCATCTCCCAAACTCACCACAATTATTGTTCACTGTCTCCCTCTCTCTATTTTCCCCTCCCTTCCTTTATTTCCCTCTCTCACTCTCTTATCCTCTATCCCTTCCACAATTTGCATTATTTGTCTATATATTCTCTATATCTAATATTTTATCTAATAAGCAATTAGCAATGATTGATTTTACCCTTGAGATAATCTTATGCAACATCCACACACAAATAATTGATCTTTTGTCTACGAAAACGTCTCCAGTGCAAATATAACAATCTTAACCCCTTGACTACGGGAACCAGGTGGGTTGTGTACAAAGTCTATGGGAATTTTAGAATCTCAAAGTGAACGGGTTAACAATAGAACTATGATAGTATAGTCTTCTCATGGCAGCGCTAAAACCATTTGACTATTGATTGCTATTCTACCCTTCTCCCTTCCCCCCGCTTTCTTCCCCTCTTGAAATGCTATCATCGACCTTGAGACACTCCTTCATATTCCATACACAAAACTTAGTACCCTTTGTCTTGGGAAATGTCTTCAGTGCTTCAATAACAATGTCAACAATGCTTAGAATTCTGTTAATGGTAGTACTAAATTAAAACCATTTATTACATGATTGCCATCCTATTCTTCCTTTCCCCCTCCTTTCTTTCTCTATTGAAATGTTTTCAGTAACCTTAGGGTACACTTACATATTCCTCTTTCTCTCCTCCTCTTCATCCCTCCTCCTCCTCCTCTTCGTCCTTCTTTTCTCTCTCTTTAAATGCTATCAGCAACCTTGAGACACTTATTCCATATACAAATCTTAGAACCAATTTAGAATGCTTTGTCTTGGGAAATGTTTCCAATGCCAGCAATGTAACTACAATCTTCTGTTAATGGTAGTACTAAATCCATTTAATAATGATTTCCATCCTACCCTCATACTACCCTCAAGATGCTATCAGCAACCTTGATGTACATGTATGTTTAAATGAGTACCCTTGGTCACTGAAACATTCTTAAAGCCACGCAATAACAACCAACAATAAAACTTTAAAATCTTCAGCCAAATATTCCATTGGGAAGGTTGCTATTTCTGACAAAATGGGTTGTTAACCATCAACATTTTACAGGGTACATTACTACATGTTATTACTTGGTGACTTTCAGACTCTTGGGGTTAATAATGAAGTATTTTGATGAAAATCTACGCTTTCTTGATAATTAGAATAGTATCTTGCTTTGCTGTTGTTTCTCTATACATATCCGCTGGATGAATTTATGAATGAAATGCTAAGGGCAAAAAGCATCTTAATTACTTTGTGACATAAAATGATTGGAAAAAATGTTCTTGGAGTTAAGATTTTACCATTAAATGCAGCCAAGTGATACCTGATTTTCAAGTTAGACATTTAATCCTTGGTAGCGAAAAAAATATATTTAGGGAATTTATTAAATAAGATTTCCCCCAAAAGCTACCAAATAAGGATTTTATTGGACTAGAAACCATTAATATTTGGAGATTTAATGGTAACTTTAAGATTGTCTTGGTTTAGTTTCTTAATTTAAAAATCATAATTTTCTCATTAGCAATAATTTATAGTCATTGAATTATTTAAGTGTAACACTTCACCGAAAATACAAATGCCAACAAAACTATGTAGAGTAATTCAAGCACAAATAAGCAAATTATACATGTACAATGTATGACAGTGACACAGGATCACAGAAAAAAACAATAAAAACAAAAACCTGACAAATAAGAGACCTTCATTATTTCCACACTGTCTGTGCTATTTCTCATCCCATGCTCTGATAAACATAACACCCGAAATCATTGTCTACTCTGCAGCTGTATTATTCTGCATCGCATCATGTCCATCATATCAAGTTACTCGGCTACCACCTAAGGAAGAAGGTGTGAACATTTGCATCACATTCATCTTTCACACAACTTAGTAGCATTAAAGGCAATCTAGAGTATTGGCAGGGAAAAAATAAAAATATATTTTGGGGGGCTACTTTTAAAGGTTGCCTGCATGGAAGTAACAACTTCCAAAATTAGTTTTACATGGAACTCCATGCAAATTTACTGGAGCTCTTTTATGATTTTCAGGGGCTCTTTTTGGCATTTCGGGGGCAAATTTGCCCTGAGCCCCGTGTATTTTTTTCACCGAGTATTGGTTATGCTGCAATTTCATGACTCAGAATTTCCCCTTAAATTGTGTTTACTTCAAAAGTTAACTTTATTAGTATTCAAAATTTGAATTTATCTTCCCAAATAGCAGTTAGTAATGATTTCATTATTTTAAATTCTTATTTTCCTCCATAATATCTATCAATCATAACCAGAAAAAAATACACCAAAAGCAGTTTGTAACTATACTATTTCACTATTCTCCATTCTTTTTTCCCCTAGAATATTTGTCAAATTGTGTCAGTTGTTACTAGAAAAATAAAATTAAGGAAAAGTTAATACACATCTCTAGTTTGTGTGTATCAATGAGTATCAATCTAATGTTACAACATACATCTCACGGTGACTCATGCCATCCAAACCTTTCATCGCCATGGATTTAGGTCACTGAAAACATAAGAGAACTTCCCTCAGGGCTTTTGT
Organism: Echinarachnius parma; assembly: GCA_037951105.1. Lineage (NCBI taxonomy): Eukaryota > Metazoa > Echinodermata > Echinoidea > Clypeasteroida > Echinarachniidae > Echinarachnius > Echinarachnius parma. Next base: position 77,712 of record JBAMJV010010824.1, on the reverse strand, counting down.
TCAAACATATGTAGTACAATAATGCATGGAGGAAGAAAAACGTCTTGCATACGCGACAAGTATTGATAGAAATATAGATACATGTAAGAGAGTGTGCCTGAAAGAGAGGGAGAGAAAGTTGGAAGGAGAAGAGAAAATGGAGGGAATTTCATCTTTGGTCTTTTGTAAAAGCATTTGTACAGCAATGTTGGATGGAGAAAGAAAATGTCTTGAAACTCTGAGACGTGTATTGAAATCAGAGGAGAAAAGATAATGCATTTATATCACAAGGGAGAGAGTGGAAGAGAGAGATGAACAAACTATAAAGATAAAGGAAGAAAGAGAGAAAGGGGTGAGAGAGAGAGAGGGAGAAAGCAAGCTCCAGTATCATTTTCCAATATATCTATGCTTCTTACCTTTGAATAGCTCTTTGACATTTCTTTCTCTTATTACTGCCTCTTCACAATTTCTTTGTTCTATCCTCTCATATACCAACATTAAGAAGCCCCATTTATCCTTCATTATCAATCTTATAATAAGTACCATTCCCCTAGTTTTCAGGTATTACTGATTACTTTTTTGTTCCTATAATTTCTTCATTTTTTTCTACTTTGTCATTAACATTTCTCTGTGTTTCGTTTCTACATGAACAAATTGCAAATTGCTTTTTTCCCCCTTTTTACAAAGTGCACATTATCTGAATCAAGCAAGTCACAATAGAATTACTATTCCTCCAGTATACAAAGAGTGTTATTTTTCTTTCATACTTACCTTCACTCCCTCCTATCATCAGTCCTCTCTTCATTTTAACATCAGCACATCTTTCATAGCCTATCTTTCATGACACATCCATTCTGATCCTACTTTCACATTCATACATTCCCTAAACACACCCAACCAGAAGATTTTATTGACTTATCTCACATTTTAGCATGTCTTCACATTATGAAAGTAACAGGGGATCAGATAGCCCAAGCGGTGTGTGAACACCTGTCATATTCCCACAGCAACCACTGCTAATTCCATTACTGCTGCCTTTGGGGACACTGTTCATGTACAGTCTACTTACTAAGGACTTGATTTGATTATCACAATGGCGTGCTTGCGAGTTTTTTTGTGTTTATTCCACAACTTCTTCTTTTTCGTCTTTGTTTACAAAAATAAGCATAAAAACCACTGCCTTATCTCTAGCGTAAGAAAAGGCAATCTCTGTTATGTTCTCTCATGCAAAAAATCTTACTCCATGGTGTACTTTTGTTTTGTTTGTTTGTTTTTCTTACATCTTTTCTTCTTTCATTTCATTTGGCATCTCTAAAATATGGTACTGTGTTACTTTTGATTTGATTATCACATATGCTCACTTGCAGGTTCTTTTGTGTGTTTTTTCTCAATTCCTTCTTCTTCTTCTTCTACTTCTTCCTCCTACTTTGTTTACAAAATGTAGCATATACACAAAAAAAAACACTGCCATATCTCTGCAAATCTGTTATCTTCTTTCATGCAAAATTCTTACTACCTCCTTATTTTTGTTTCATTATTCAGACTGTTACTGTGTTACTTTTGATTTGATTATCTCAAGAGCTTGCTATTGAGTTCTTCGGTGTAATTTCCTCAATTTCTTATTCTTCTTCATTTGGTTTGGTTACAAAATTTTGCATAATGAAAAATCAATGTCATATCTCTTACGTAAAAAAAAATCTCGTCATGTTCTTGCATGCAAAAATCTTACTACCTATATTTGTTGTCCTTTTTTTAAATTTCTTATACTTTTATTTTATTAGGTACCTCTGAAATGTTACTGTATTACTATTAATCTAATTATCACAATGGATTGCTTGCAGGTTCTTTTGTGTTTTCCTCAAATCTATTGTTCTTCCTTTATCTTTGGTTACAAAATGTAGAAACCAATGCCATGTCTCTTTGAAAAAGAAAAAGATCTTGTGTTATATTCTAATGCAAAAGAAAACAGCATCTCTGAAATATTACTTATATACTTTTGATTTAATTTCCTCTTTTTCTTCTATGTCCAATTTTGTTTGTATTACAATACATGTATGTAGTGCAATCTGGTCTCTCTTCTTTCGTGCGAGAGAATATTATCTCTGATAAAGTCAACACAAAAGTTGGTCTTATTATTTGTTTCTCAGTTTTCTTTTGTTTATCCATGCACTTTCCAATGTCAGACACCTATGTCTCTTTTACTGTGTCTTTTCCAAATACATGAGAATGTCATAATGTATCATTTTTTGTTATCAGAGTAGGAACTGCAGTAGATTTATCACATAACAGCATGGCCATATTTGTTTTCAAATTTTGCTCATATGGCATATGCAAGAAATACTGTGGACATACACATACACATTACAAACTAATTTGTTAATCAATTCAGTTCAGAGAGTGATTGATCTATCTGTTCTTTTTTTCTGACAATATTATCAAAGTACATATTTATTTTAAATTTTGGGGAAAGGGGTCTATATGTATTTAAATAAAAGCAACATAATGTTAAAACAAATAATTTACAAATTGAACAGAGATACTTCAAACACAGGAAATGTTTATTATTTTTTTGTTATAAAACATAATTTATTATCTACATTTTTTACATCAAGCCAACAATGCAACTGAATGTTTTGAAGCAATTTTCATTTTGCAGCCATTATACGACTTCAATGGTAAACAAAATAATATGTTATTAAACAGTTTTTACAATGGCCACAAAAATCACTGTCCAATAATAAGAGTCAATCATTTTCCTAGGTTGTCAAATTCTTATTCTTTTACATTTATTTAAGATTAAATATTAAGATAACAGTGTCACATTACTCTAGTTTATACTAGTTTTCTACAAATACAGATTTATAGGTATTTAAGTTTCGAATTGTATACTCTATCACCCTGGCTTTATTTAGAAAAGCTGCCTTGATTTAGCAAATGAATAGTCTGTCATAATTCAAACTTGCCATACTCAGCTCAAACATATTTTAACCCGTTCAGGACGGACTGATTTTGCTACAACATGTATTCTCCATAGACCAAAGCCTGAATATTTTCGGGACCAGTCCTCAACGGGTTAAGAATGTTTTTCTTCCACCTTTTCAGGTATTTTCTGATTACAACAGCATTAACAACAAATATATAAATCATATTATTTGTTACATTCTTACATAACTATCACCACGATGATCAACATTTTTTGTCACAAAAGAATGTTTCTTACATATTTGGTAAATCAAATTAATATAATTTTTGTCCACAGTGGTCCCACAGATTTTACTTTGATATACTGCTATTAAGAACAATGCATCATAAGGATGCTGATTCTCTACATTTACACACAAACAAATAATATCCCTTTTGAAGTGTGATATTAAGTTTACCCTACTGTATATGCACAAAATTGCTACAATGAACATTTTCTCTCATTCAAAATTATGAATCTTTATCATAAAAATGTAATGTTAAATCGAGGGGTAAGACAACCAGCCAAACAAATGATTTTCCCTCTAATCTTACAGGAGCAAAACTGGAATAACTCTGATATCAGATCTAAAATAACTTCTGACCCTCTCAATGGCTTTTATGTCACAAATTTTCCATTCCACAATTAAAACTCAACTCTGAACACTTCAACTCTACTTAATGTTTGGAATGTGAACAAAAACAATGAAAACAAGTAACAGGTTAGTATGTAAACTTAAAACAACAAGTAAAGTAAAGAATGTCTGAACTCTCAAAACTAGCAAAACTGAGACTTTTGAAGCCGGTACACACTTTCAAATACTGTTCAATACAACAGCCAGTTTAAGATATAAATTAATGTTTCAATTTACATAGTATTAATATAAATGTAATACAGCTTAATCCCTAAGAGCTTTGCTGAGTCATTATATAATTTACTGCTGATTCAATACCTGTTTAGATTGTGAGATTGTTTTTAATTTAACTGCTCAGGCCTTGTCACAAAACTGCTCGAGTTTGATATACGAAAATGTATTCATATTTTACTTTTGGCTTCTTTAATCCATGACTCAAATACATGTAGCAAATTACTTTATTAATTACATTTTATCTATTACAGTACCTGTTAAAGTACCTGTTTAGTGACACTACTAAATAAACATCCCTTAATGGGTTCAGGGTTACCATTTAGTTAGCAAAACAAATGATTCAATATTATCTTCAAGAGTTTTAACACTACTGTAGTACCCTTTATTCAAAGTGTAATGACACTACTAAAGTTAAACAACCCTTAATTGGTTGAAAGTTATAATTTAGTTAAGACAACATACACCTTAATATTATCATCAAAGTGTTTTATTAATACATTAATGGCATTACTGTTTAGGATTAGAACAAAATAAACAAAGACTCTGGACTGTCAAAGAATATTTCTTTAACAAGTTATTTCCTCTATTTAAAAGGTCATTTACCTCAACCTACAAAGCTCTAATTGCACTAAATCAAGTAAAGACATTCTCAACTGTTATGCAAATAATTCTTAAAACCAGTTAATAATGAAACTAGAACACAAATCTTGAGACTGAAAAGATTGTTGTCAACGAAATTTAAACAAAACTAGATGGATCTTCGACTGCGCGCAGTCGAAAATGATGCCTCCGCCATTACGCGATTTATATCAAGCCCAAATCAACATGTACACTGAATTGATTCTGTCAACTCAATTTTGATGATCACAAGCTATTTTTGCATATATAAAGAGGTCTTTGACCTTTGACCTTTGACCACATGACCCCAAAATCTAATCAGATCATCGGCCACCCAAGATACATACATGTACCAAGCTTGGTCAGAATCCGTCAATCCGTTCTTGAGATAACGCGATCACAAGCTATTTTTGCATATATAATGAGCTCTGTGACCTTTGACCTTTGACCTCATGACCCCAAAATCTAATCAGATCATCGGCCACCCAAGATACATACATGTACCAAGCTTGGTCAGAATCCGTCAATCCGTTCTTGAGATAACGCGATCACAAGCTATTTTTGCATATATAATGAGCTCTGTGACCTTTGACCTTTGACCTCATGACACCAAAATCTAATCAGATCATCGGCCCTCCAAGATACATACATGACCCAAGTTTGGTGAAAATCCGTCAATCGGTTCTTGAGATAACGCGATCACGAGCTGTTTCTGCATATATAATGAGCTCAGTGACCTTTGACCTTTGACCTCATGACCCCAAAATCTAATCAGATCATCGGCCCCTCAAGATACATACATGTACCTAGTTTGGTCAGAATCCGTCAATCCGTTCTTGAGATAACGCGATCACGAGCTGTTTTTGCATATATAATGAGCTCTGTGACCTTTGACCTTTGACCTCATGACCCCAAAATCTAATCAGATCATCGGCCCCCCCCAGATACATACATGACCCAAGTTTGGTGAAAATCCGTCAATCGGTTCTTGAGATAACGCGATCACGAGAACGGGACGTACGTACGGACGTACGTACGGACGTACGTACGTACGGACGTACGTACGTACGGACGTACGTACGTACGGACGTACGTACGTACGGACGTACGTACGTACGGACGTACGTACGTACGGACGTACGTACGTACGGACGTACGGACGGACGGACAACCCGAAAACATAATGCCTCCGGCTACTTCGTTGCGGAGGCATAAAAATGTGTAACTTCCAAAGCCAATCAACAAAGGAACATTTAATTCTCTCTAGTTTCAACAACAAAAAACACGATTAATTCAGAACTCTTGAAACAAGGTAACAGTGAAACTTGGAACTCTGTTTCACTTACCCACCCATTCTTTCCTGTGCTACGAGGTTTCCTTGGTCTCTTTGCAGATGAAGCTCCTCCTCAAGGTTTCCTTCAGATTGTCTCCCGCCGAGAGGAGCGCTGCTCTATCGCTTGGAATGATGTCGAACAGGCTGTAGCCCTTTGGGTTGGTAACATCTGGGCCCTGGTATAGCAACAGTTTCTGTCTTAGTTCCTGTGAAATATTTATTAAAAAAAACAATAAGAATCATAATAATCTTAATCAACAATATCTTTTTGTGGTGTGAAAAAGATAATAATACCAATAGGCAATAATAATCTTGCGATTATCTACATGTGGTGCAAAACTCTGGACTGTCTACTCGAATGATGTCATACATGCAGTAGCACTTCGGGGGATCGGAGCCCTGACAACAGTGTCTGCCTTAGTTCTAAAATAAAATAAAAATAATACAATTAATAAAACAATATTGAGATTAATTTTATGTGCTGCAAAACTTGGAAACTGACTCATCGAATCATGTCATACAAGCCGCAATCCTCTGCATTAGTCAGATCTGTCTTAGTTCCTTCAACATTGCGACATAAATAATATGCATTTTTAAAAGCAACACATATAACAATGATGAAAATTATGCAATGTTGATGATGATAATGATGATGGTGTCGATGATGAGAATGATGAGAATGATGATGATGACAATGAAGTTGATGATGAAAATTGTATCACCGTCATCGACATCATCATAATCAAAATACTAATTATAATAATATTCATAATGTTATTACTCCAGAAGGAAAACTAACCTGGTTTGGATGCCCCTGAATTGACCTGATGATCTTGAAGCAAGTTTTGACTGATTGCTCAAGCTCCCTCGTCCCCTCCACCTCTCTCCTCTCAAAGACGTAACCGATGACATGATGCATAGCAACAAGGTGCATGATGGGAGACCACGAGGGTCGCACCCTCCCCTGGACCAGACTGCCGAAGTAGAGATTGACTAGACCAGAGTCCTGTTCTATCGGCTGAAGGAAGTTCTCAATGGGTATTAGAGACTGTTGGAGAAACAAAAGAGTACAACAATATGGAAATGAATGCACAGAATTATAAAATGTTTTACTTCTAATTGTAACAGAATGTGCCAGTAATATTTCATCTCAATTAGAATGACAAGTAAAATGCAATAAAATGCAGATATGCAATTTTCTTTTTTCATGGCATTACAGATATTTGGATGGTAAGAAAAATAAAGTGTAAGTGTGACCAACTAGAAGGAATTACAAACTCACTTTGAATGTTAACACAGTGCAGATGATATTGATATGGTCAAATCCATCCTTGTGGAGGTTAAATTATACCCTCTCTTGGAGGGGCAAAGGGCACATGGGGGGCAAAGAGGGGACCCCAATTTGTCAGATTTATTAACCCATTCAGGACAGATTGATTTTCCTATAACATGTAATCCCCATAGACCCCAGCTCAAGTATTTTTGGGACCAGTCCTGAATGGGTTAATACATGAAAACTTGTCAAATAAATGTTCAATATCATTATGATAATGATTACCTCGGAGGGTTTAATGGACAGAGTGCGGATGACATCGATGTGGTCGAACCAGAGGGCCTTGCGGGGCTGTAAGCCGAACCTCTGTTGCAGGGGCAGGAGCACGTAGTGGGCAAACAAGGGGTCACCAAATGACACAGCCTCGTACTGGGTCAACAGGGCTATGAACCTGGTCAATCAAAAGAGTAAGAGAAAAATTGTGGTTATTTTGGGATAAAATTATCATGAAGTTTTTGAAGGGAAAAGAACAATGGATGAAATCTGAATCTCTATTGGAATGAGAGGAATGCACAAATTATATGGTCTCAAAATTATATTTTGTAAGTTAACTGTCTACACTTAAACATTTTATGGCCTTAATCAATAAAAATCTAACGGTGATTACCGATGAGAATAGGCATGGCAGGATACCATCATCATCTGCCATCATCAATTTAACAATCCAGTTGCCTATTAAAATGGACCAACATGAAGATTTTTCTCCAATTGTTTCCAGACATTAGAAGATAGTAAGCGAACTGGTGATTTCCAGCAAACTGAAGTAGATGAGGTAGTGATACGTCATCCAGTCTGATCTCAGCCACTTGTATGGCGACCAAACTGAAGCAGATGAGGTAGTGATACGTCATCCAGTCTGATCTCAGTCACTTGTATGGCGACCAAACTGAAGCAGATGAGGTAGTGATACGTCATCCAGTCTGATCTCAGTCACTTGTATGGGAGACTAAACTGAAGCAGATAAGGTAGTGATACGTCATCCAGTCTCATCTCAGCCACTTGTATGGAGACCAAACTGAAGCAGATAAGGTAGTGATACGTCATCCAGTCTCATCTCAGTCACTTGTATGGAGACCAAACTGAAGCAGATGAGGTAGTGATACGTCATCCACTCTGATCTCAGTAACAAGACTGATGATATTCTGGAGACAGAATTATGGGTAGAAAAGGGGTCATCACGGATAAACCGACATTGTTGTTCTTTGTCATTCTTTTACCCCAGGATTAATTCCACGTTCCTTGCAATTCCTCATCAAAATCTTGTTTGTCAGTGCTACAATTTGAACAAGCTCTTTCACCAAAGGATGGTTATCTTATACCTTGTCCCCACTGATGAGATGTCGTTTTATATTGCGTTGCATGTATTCCAAAGCTCTGGTCAATTAATGATTCAGAGCAGATCATTTTCAACCACATTATAAGAAGGAATATTGCTGCTAAAAATGATCTGACTTCCACATGTAGACACGCGAATCGGCCTAAATTCTTGTTGGCTTCCATCAAATACAATTCTTATTTGTCCATTAGTCACGTTGGCTGCCGTTATGAATCTAAGTAAAATCATGATCTGTGCAGTACTACAGGTCCTAATGAACTGGCAAAACCAATTAAAAATCCTTTCTTCAATTGCATGTTTGTGGGGGTCATGGGAATAATCTATGTCCAAATTGTCAATTATTTGTTCAGGGGTGGGGTGGAAGCACTCCGTGTGGAATGCAAGGTTGTAGTCTGGGCAGTGCTACGACACTTGCTTCCTCTTACTCCTGTCCCATCTCGAGCAAAACAAATCTTTTATAAATACCTTCAAGCATGCCAGTGTTAGTGTGTAATAGAAATTACAATGTTCACTCACAAATCATGGAAGGAAGCCACCCCTGGTATTCTCTGATCAAAGTCCAGTCCCTTCATGTTGTCACTGGTGGTGTAGAGCTTGAGTAGAGCGGCTAGGTAGTGGTGCACCCACTTCTCCATGAACAGATCGCTAGCTACATGAAAGTGGAACAAATGATAATGTAAGACTTAAATGTTGGCATGGCAAAACATAGAGAATCAGGTCGGAAATAGAATCAAGCTTGCGATAGAGAACACATCAAATAATAACTTATTATACAACTACCAAGCTGATTTATAATGTCACTGGTTGTGTAAAGAAGCTACTGATTTTTGGAAACTTCACCAAATCAATACTAGTCAAGAAAATATTTGGATTGAATGCATAAAAACTATTCAAAATTCACTTAATTTCATTCAACAACATTCATGGACTTTCAAACCATCATATTTCTACTTAATGAGTTAATGCAATTTAATTTCAGTAAAATACATCTCCCTTTTATAGAACAAAAAAACAAATAATCAAAAATCTTTCGTCCCCTCCTTACCAGTGAGAAAGACAAAGAAGAGTGGGGGGGGAGCAACGGTGTATCCGGTCTCCGCACACAAACCCACACACCCACACGAATTGAAAATACACACCCACTTACAAACAAACATGATCACAAACACACACACAACAAATCTTTCCTGTGAGAAACACACATTAGAGTCAGGCAGCCTTGGCAGTAAGTGGGTTAGACTGCAGTGTAGCCGGCTGGTCTCCCAGTTTCAAACATGATTACAAACGAATACACATGCACTAACATACAAACATGATTTCAAACGCAAAAAACACAACACCATCACACAAACAAAAATAATAAAACTATTCTTACTAGTGAGAAAGACGCAGAAGAGTCTGGCGATCTTGGCAGCTTGTGGGATATACTGCAAGGTAGCTGGTCTCCCAAGTCTCCAACATAAACACACGGACAGACATAATCACAAACAAACACATAGACACAAGATTTTGTATTCTTACTAGTGAGAAAGACGCAGAAGAGTCTGGCGATCTTGGCAGCTTGTGGGATATACTGCAAGGTAGCTGGTCTCCCAAGTCTCCAACACAAACACACGGACAGACATAATCACAAACAAACACATAGACACAAGATTTTGTATTCTTACTAGTGAGAAAGACGCAGAAGAGTCTGGCGATCTTGGCAGCTTGGGGGATGGACTGAAGTGTAGCTGGTCTCCAAGTCTCCAACATAAACACACGGACAGACATAATCACAAACAAACACATAGACACAAGATGTTGTATTCTTACTAGTGAGAAAGATGCAGAAGAGTCTGGCGATCTTGGCAGCTTGTGGGATAGACTGCAAGGTAGCTGGTCTCCCAAGTCTCCAACATAAACACACGGACAGACATAATCACAAACAAACACATAGACACAAGATGTTGTATTCTTACTAGTGAGAAAGACGCAGAAGAGTCTGGCGATCTTGGCAGCTTGGGGGATAGACTGCAAGGTAGCTGGTCTCCCAAGTCTCCAACATAAACACACGGACAGACATAATCACAAACAAACACATAGACACAAGATTTTGTATTCTTACTAGTGAGAAAGACGCAGAAGAGTCTGGCGACCTTGGCAGCTTGTGGGATAGACTGTAGTGTAGCTGGTCTCCATGTCTCTAGCATGAACACCCATCGCAGCGTGTCTGTCAAAGCATCAGTGATTTGAGGTGGGAGTGATTTGACAGATTTCCCTTTCATCTCACTATAACAGAGGACAGAAAATGTTTGCGTTTGTGACATAGAACAACATAAACAAGAATGGATGTTACAATCATTCAGGGCTCCACACAATTACTTGCAAGATTGCCTGCTGGCCCGCTGGCCCCCCCCTATCAGGGCCACTATAAAAAAAAAATAGTGCAAAGCCTTTTATCATGTCATGCAGAAATATCACAAGAACTTTATTTATGTCATTATTTCTTTCTTTCTTTGTTCTTCACTCATGGGATGGATTGCCCTTGTCAGCTACAAGAGCTGTTTTTCAATGGGGTCCAAGAACGGGGGAGGGGGGGGGGGGGGAGCAGATTTTGTTAATAGTACTTTCAACTGATGCATGTAAACATTATGATGTTCACTGATTTAATAAGGAATTGATGACAGCTTTACTTGATATAATAAAGTCAATATCTGTTTATTTCAAACTTATGCTTTCTGGCTTTCAGAGAAGTGCTATACAAGTGGAAAATGACTGTCAACAAGGCATTAACGACATACATTTATATCTCATTATGTCTAGGTCTAGAAATCATATTATTTCCAAGTTATTGATACTGTTTGGTTTTTAAATAGTCCTGAAATAGTTTAAGACAAACTTACGCTTTCTGGCTTTCTGAGAAGAGTTGTACTAGTGGTAGGAAGGGCCAATCAAGGGGAAGTAGAGGGCCAACCAGGGGTGGGAGGGTGAGACTCAGCACCTCATGAGTTCTGCCCTGGTTCCTTGATCTGCAAAAACAAATATTTAGGGGAACCATTTTATATTTGATGGATCTGCATAAAGGTAAACATGTATCATAGTTTCCATGGTGATTAATTTCGTTAATTCATAGGAACAGAAAGAGTTGCACTAGTGGTCGGAAGGGCCAATCAAGGGGAAACAGAGGGCCAACCAGGGGTGGGAGGGTGAGACTCAGCACCCGATTAGTCCTGCCCAGGTTCCTTAATCTGCAATAGAAAAGACAAAGAAAACTCCTTTTACTAAATGAATGGTATCAATAGTTATTCATTCACAGAGTTTGTGGAGCAAGGGTTTTGAGAAGGTTCCTTGATCTGCTACAGGAAGACAATGAAAACTCTTGTATATATATTATACTATCAATCTACATACATTTATATTACAGTTTATGTGGTTTTTACTTTCCTAAATCATAGGAAAGGTCCAACCAATGGGATGAAGAGGCAAGCAAGGGGTGGTGAGGTTAGACTAATTTCTTGATCTACAACAGAAAGGACAAGGTAAATTCATTAAGCTTCATGAATCTTCTTATATTTTTTTATTTTCCATGTTATTTACTTTTATTCATTCATAAGAAAGGGCTACAAATCAAGGGAAATGAGAGAGCCGAGTGGAGCAAGGGTGACCCTCCACACCTCATGAATTCTGCAAAGGTTCATTGACCTGCAACATAAAAGACAAAACAAGTTGTACCTCTTTAAAAGTAAAATACAAAAATGTGACAACAACAAAATATTAGTTACCTGGATTTAGCCAAAGATGCTTGCTCCCTTCCGAAGTAGATCATGTAGAGATTTCTGATGCTAGCCAGTCGCTGGTATGCGTCGTTTAGTAGTTCCCCCCGGCTTGGATCCCGACCAGACCTTGGGCTTCTCTCCTCGTCTGAAAATGTGAGAAACTCGGCAAGATCTGCAGCCATCGGATCACCAAGAACCCCTTCACTAAAGATGTATAAGTGGTGAAAATGACAGTGATATATTTTGTTTAATGATGATACAAAAACATTAATTGTCTTTCCTTACAGATACATCTGACAATGGCTCACAGATAGATATTCATGCAAGCTGTTTTAAACACTACCTACACACTTTGTAAGTAATTTAAGTCAAATCTGTGAATAGCGACCACATTAGGGAAACAAGGCTGATGTAAACAGGTGACCGCTAAAGTCAGATTCAATAACATTGTTTTTCAATGCAGGATATCACTTTTGGTGGCCACTAAAGCCAGGTTGGCTGCTATAGACAGGTGGCCACAAAGACAGGTTTGAGTGTATCACTTTTACAGTGGGATTAAATGTGAGAAGCACAGAGAGACAACAATGCTTGAAAATGTTAGATTTATGCTGTGTAAGACCACAAGATCCCTCATGCAAGAACTTTGGTTGGAGAAATAGTTTGTTGTTATAAAAAAAGGACAAAAGATTAGTACTTACGCCAGAAATTCAGTTGTGAAGAGAACGGTTGACATGAGGTCGTGGGCAAGACATTCGCATCCGGGATGCAATCGGGCAAACAGCTTCATGGCAGCCCTGTGGTAAAGCTGGCTGTGGTGCTTACATGATTCAACTTGCTGAACCTATGCATGTACGATTTGAAAAGAAATCATTTAATATTGTATTAATTGTAAGAAACTTGTTATTAGACCTTAAAAAAATAATTAAAGAAAGGATCAAGGGGGGGGGGGGGGCTTCATGGCAGCTCGGTGGTAAAGCTGGCTGTGGTGCTTACATGATTCGACTTGCTGAACCTATGCAGGTACAATTTGAAAAGAAATCATTTAAACTACCAAATATTGTTTTAATTGAAAATAACTTCTTATTAGACTTTAAAAAAATAATTACAGAGAGGATCAAGGGGGGGGGGGAAGGTTTCATGGCAGCACTGTGGTATAGCTCACTATGGTGCTTACATGATTCAACTTGCTGAACCTATGCAGGTACAATTTGAAAAGAAATCATTTAAACTACCAAATATTGTTTTAATTGAAAGTAACTTCTTATTAGACTTTTTAAAAAAATAAAAAATAAAGAGAGGATCAGGGGGGAATTTTTTGTTATGGCAGCACTGTGGTATAGCTCACTGCGGTGTTTGCACGATTCAACTTGCTCAACCTACACATGACAAATTCGAAAAGAAAACATTCAAACTACCAATATTTAAAACATGGGCCTTACAAACAATTATGATATGACTTGGAAACAGTAAAATATTGGTAAAAGTAAATCTGACCCCAAATCAGACAAAAATAGCATAGTAGCTAATGCCCCAAAAATATAGTCAAGTAGTTATACCTAGAGATACTTTGTTCTTATTAGGTGCTAAATAAATGGACATAATTATGTTCATCACATAAAACACACCTAAAAAGTAGGAGATGTATCGCAAAGTATTCCAACATTTCGGGCCAGATGATCCCCCAGTAATGCTCAAGGTATAGGTGATGGTTTAGGACAAAATATGAGCATTGAAAAACGTTATGCAACTTACCACACGCTGAAACAGCTTGATGAGATAGAACACAGCGCTGTGCTCGTATATCGCAAAGTGCTCCGCGAGGCTGACATTACCAGCCCCTTGATTCAGACAGAAATTCTCCAAGTATGGAATCACATAACAGCTGAGGACGATGGGCTCCAACTTTGGGGCAACGCCTTTATGAAGTTTGATCAGCTGATGCGTGAGCCGGAACAGGGCTATTCCGTAGCCGAGGGTAGATGTCTTCTGAACGCACGGGGGCGTATCATCACCGTCGTCATGGCTACGGCAGCAGAAGCTCGGGAGAGCATGGGTTGAGTAGTTGCGTGAATTTGAAGGTGCATATTTCAGAGAGGAGTGCATCCTGTAAAAAAAAGAGGTAACATAGTTGTCATGGTAACTGTAGCTAATTTTAGCGAGAGCACAGTATTGGTTAAGGGGTTGGGGAAGGGAGGGTGGGGGCAATATCAATGTGGAATTCTTGCCTCACATTCCCCTTTTTGTACTTGAGAGATAATCATGTTTGTATGAGCATTGTAGAAATCAAATATAGCTATGTTTCATTTTTTTTTTTTATATAAAAAAAGAACAGAATCCATTATTCTCTGAAAATTTGGCATCATGTTTGTATGAGCATTGTAGAAATCAAATATAGCTGTCTTTCTTCTTTTTTTTTCTATAAAAAAAGAACAGAATTCATTATTCTCTGAAAATTTGGCATCATGTTTGTATGAGCATTGTAGAAATCAAATATAGCTATCTTTCATTTTAATTTTTTTATATATTTAAAAAAAACAGATTTCATAATTATCTGAAAATTTGGCATCACATAGGACTCAGAAAATTGATTTTACACCCTTCTCACTCTCCTCCAATGATATCATCTAATAATATGACGAATTTAGTGAAATCTAGTGAGCATGGATAAAAAGTCAGTACTCTTATCATGAGGAAAGTGCAACATCAAACTTACTGTAGGTTGTGGACTGCCGAGTGGAAAGAGGACGACTGCATGTATGGCAGCAACGTGTGGCTGACAAACTGCTCAATATGTTGCAGAGAATCAACCGGGTTGTAGGATGGCTGCAAGATCAAACAAACAATCAAAGCAATCTTTTAAAACAGAGTTCTGAACTTGGTAAAAGCAAGGAGAACACCATTCAGATTTTTCGCTCACTTGCAACGTTTACTGGGCAAATATCCACAGAAATTAAAATGCACTGTCTACCAAATAGTTTGCCTCTGGCTATAACAACTCTGTACATCCCATCATTTTTCTTCATCCACTAGACATAGGTTAGAATGATTGAAATTAATCATGCAAGTTTAAATATCTTTGGTTCAAAAAACAATTCCATATACTTACTTGCAATGCATATTTTGCATAGAAAGTCCCAAGAAATTCAAGTGCACTTGCGACCAATGAGTTTGCCTCTGGCTCCAACACCTCTGTGCACCCGGTCATTTCCGCCAGCCATCGTCGAGCGCACGTCTCCAGGGGCGTGGTCAGCCCTGTCACATGACTCCAGTCGATGGGCGGGGGACTTATCATCTCGCGCGTTGCTTCTGTTTTGGTAGCATCATTTCTTTGATGGAAACAAAATTGGAGAAAGTGCAACAGTTTCTAAGTAAATCAATAAAATACATGGAAGTATTTATGTTATATTTCATTGTAATAAAGGGTGTGGTTAAAAACTGACCACATTACTTTCTCAGAAATTCATGGAAATGAACCGAGATCGCTGTTTACATTGATATGCAGTCCAAAATACACAAACCAAACTAGATGGATCTTCGATTGCGCGCAATCGAAAATTATGCCTCCGCTATCACGTGATTTTAATATCAAGCCAAAATTAACATGCACTAATTTAATTTTTAAAAATACTTTTCATATATTTTTATTCCTGTGACCTTGACCATATGACCCCAATCTTTGATGGCTCCCTAAAAAACATTCAGGTACCAAGTTTGATTGAAATATGACATTTAGTTCTTGAAATTTTGCCATTACAAGCCATTTTCGCATACATATTGAGTCCTGTGACCTTGACCTTTGACCTCATGACCCCCCAAATCTTATCAGATCAGTGGCACCCCGATATGTACACGCATACCAAGTTTAAAATTGATCTGTTAACCGTTTCTTGAGATATCGCAAGAACGAGGCATTTTTGCACAAACATTGAGTCCTGTGACCTTGACCTTTGACCTCATGAACCCCAAAATCTAATCAGATCATTGCCACCCCAATATCTACACTAATACCAAGTTTGAATTTGATACGTCAATCAGTTCTTGAGATATCGCGAGAACGAGGCATTTTTGCATATATATTGAGTCCTGTGACCTTGACCTTTGACCTCATGAACCCTAAAATCTAATCAGATCATTGTCACCCCAATATGTACACTCATACAAAGTTTGAAATTGATCCGTCAACTTGTTCTTGAGATATCGCGAGAACGAAAACGGGACGTACGGACGGACGGACGGACGGACGTACGTACGTACGGACGGACGGACGGACGGACGGACGGACGGACAACCCGAAAACATAATGCCTCCGGCCACTTCGTTGGCGGAGGCATAACAATACATTTCTGGTAAATGTGAATATCAAGTAGCTGAAGTCTCATAAAGATCATGATGTGACTATTTTCCCAGGAAGCGACTTTCGGATATGGCATGAGATCACAGAAGTGGCATTCATATAACACGCGCCCGTCCGGGGGCTTACAACACGTCTGAAATTGTGTTTTATTTATGATTTCCGCAATTATTTCTTTTCCATCGTCATTGCAGTACAAATAAATGCACAGGATTTCATTATAATGAGTATAACTCTATGGGAAAGTTAAAACAAATGAGTTTAATCAACATTTGCCTTTACTAACAAACACAATACTAACCAATTACGAAAACGAAATAAGATTTAAAATCATGTACAAATAAATACCGTATTTGTCGGTGTATTAACCGCTCCGCTGTATTAACCGCACCCCTAAAAAAAAAATTTAAAAAAAATGATGGTTAATACGGTCGTGTATTTACCGCACCCCCTTTTTTTTCTTCTTTTTTTGTTTGAAAAAAGGTGCGGTTAATACACCAGCAAATACAGTACGGTTAATGAATTTTGTACATTCGCGTCTTACCTGAAAGTGCTTACCATTTTCCAACTGGTGGATTATGTACAAACTGTAAGGGGATTTCAGAATCTAGATGGGAAAGGGTTACATGGAGAATATTGAATGTCATCTCACCAAAAGCTGGAAACTAACAATAAATTACCTCATAGTCAGTTTAGCTTGAAGCTCTGCAGCTGTTCCGGCAACTTGGACCACTCCCTCGAGAAGGGAAATCATTGTGGCTGCCCTTATGAGCTGAAGCCTGTGTACCAAGCAAGTGACCTCCTCTTCTGTTGTTGGCAGAGGGAGGACTGACAGTCTTTGGAAGAGCTGCAGCTGCTGCATTAACAAGGGGTACATCTCCCTGAAGGGTAAAAAACCAATAATGTGTTAAAGGTAGTGTTGAGTATTGGTATTTCCTGAAGTGCCCCCCGATATTTTTTTGTGAGATAATGAAAAACTGACTGTCAAATTTGAAAGAACATACAATTTTAATGACAGAATAAACTTTATTTGATCAAAATCGGTTCAGAAACGGCTGAAATATTCATAAATATATTTTTATTCAAAATGTTATTCACCGGCAATCACCGGGCGATATTTACCGTAAAACTCCGTGTATAAGACGCACTCGTGTATAAAACGCACCCCCAACTTTCTATTTAAAAAAAAAAAAAAAAAAAAATTTTTTTTTTTTTTTTTTTTTTATTTATTGATTTTTTTTTTTAGAATAATTTTTTTTTTTCATGAATATTCATATATTCATGAGGTAGCAATGCTCATTAAATATGCAAAATACTAAATTCATTAATAACTTTTTTGTTGAGAAAAATGTATAACCACTGTTTAGAAAATTGAATATTAAATGAGTGCTGCTACTCATGAATATCTGAATATTCAATTAGTAGCAGTGTTACTGCTTAAAAACTTGCATTTTGTTTTGCTAACCACTATAATTTATGTAGGAAAAAGGTATATTTTGATAAATGTTCCCTCTTATATCAAGCTCTTGTCATGCCCTAGACCAGTTTAATATGCATTAAACATGACTACCGGGTGTCCAAAAAAAAATTTCTAAAAAAAAAAAAAAAATGTTTTTTTTTGTTTTTTTTTTTTTGTTGGCTGTACCTGTGTATAAGACGCACCCCCCACTTTGAAAATTTTCCGACGGAAAAAAAGTGCGTCTTATACACGGAGTTTTACGGTAGACTTTTTAGAAAAATTTCAAAAAATGCTCGAAGACTACTTTGAAAAAAATCAGAATAGGTTTTTTTAAGTCGTTGATTATATCTCTATTGAATCATTATTTTAACAAACATTAAATGCACAATTTTGTATGAAAAAAGGCTAAAACCAATGATTTTTTTTTAAATAGCGCCCTCTTGAGTTGTAACGGCTCTTTTTGAATGATAACAGGGGTTTTACTTAGTTGTTTGTAATTGTGTATACTTTTCGAGCATGGTGAAGTTATAACTATTACTTTGTACCGTAATGGTGCAGGATTTTGTTACTAAGTTAAGTTTGACCAATACTCAACTATACCTTTAAAGGGATCAAGTGACATTGTCAAAACCTTCAAAGCTTACTTGGAACTTAGCAGTTCTCTAATACCACAATGTATTTGTAATACCAATAGAAGAATGGAATAGGTTTCGTTTTTTTAAATTTATTTGCCAAATGCCTCTTTTGTTTTGACGTGACAAAATTGAAAATTGTATTCACCTGTAGGCGTCACATGCCAGTCCATATCTGACGCAAGCTGCCCAAGTTCTAAGAGCTTCCGTGCTGAGCTGGAACGCTTCCCCGACGTTCAGATTCATGTTGGTCGGTTCCATGGAGGTATATCTCGCAATCACTGTTAGAAGCGGGTACTTGGATATCTGTTGAGAGATCAAAAATTATAATTAGAAATCAATTGACAGAGCTTAAATTCATTATCAAATCATGATAATTGAAAGATCTTCCCCTAGCTAAAATTAGAAATAATATATGACCTCAGTAATATTTCTAAAGCTTTGTTTTAGAGCCTTCATGCTGAGCTGAAAAGCTTCCCCAACAATCAGATTGAAGTTGGTAGGTATATCTCACAATCACTGTTAAAAGCGGGTACTTGGATATCTGTTGAAAGAATCAAACATCCATACTTGGAAATTCCATTGAGAGAGCATGAATTTATTTCTAATTGACGATAATTAAAAGATCTCCTGCTTAGCTAAAATAATGCGACTTGTGACCCACGTAATAATTCTAAAAGCTCTGTGCATCAGGGAAAAGCTTTCCCAACATGTACACTGTCCATTTCCATTTGTTCATCTCCTTACTTTTCTTTTAATCGAATTGCAATTTAAATGTTGCATTGTGGGTAAGAGTTGTCTCCATTATAATCACTTTATTTCCATATTTTTGGCTAGCTGCATACTCTATAGACCCCCACCCAAGTTTGAATGGGTTAATATATTTCCAAAGATTTCTTACCACTGTTGCAGCTATGTGCCTACCACTCAGACACAAGACCCTGGTCAGTTTCATGGCAAGAACTGTGGGGTGGCCATACAAGTTGGTCACTTGTCCATCTGCAAATCAAAAAGTACCACATAAATAGGAATATGCCATGGCAAACACATAATTAATGGTAATAACTAATAATTAATTTTAACCCGTTCCCTACGAGATTCGGAAAACCCCATAGACTTTGTACATAGCCCACCCGGTTCCTGTAAGCAAGAGGTTGATGTAGCAATGCAGTTTATTAATTGCCTATTTGCAGAATGATGAGAATAACAGAAATTTGTCATAACCACTAAAGCCTTCCGCACACAGAGCCGACTCTACCCGATCTGACTGGTTTTCAGTCAGGCTAGAGTCGGTTTCGCTCAGTCGTAGCCGATTCAACATGTTGAATCAGCCTCGAATGATCTCCGACTGGCTCTTGACCGGCAAAACAGGAGTCCTGAGGCAACGTATACTGAGCTGAACCGACTGAAAACCAGTCGAGTCGGCTCTGTGTGTGGAGGGCTTAACTCTCAAGACATCAAATTTCTGTCTATTACAAATTAGTATGTGAAGTGACATTAATTACAGCGAAAATTGCTCAAGTGTTTATCCACTGTTATAGCTGGAGTAAAAATTTTGTTTAGGGTTAGGGTCAGACTTAGGATTAAGGTTAGGGTTAATATAAGGGATTTGGTTTGGGTTATAAACCTGTAGTAAATTAAAAATTAAAATCAAAAGCAATAGTTGCTAAATTATTTCTTAATCTTTTACCTTTGTCCTTATGACCCAAAAGACCTCTTCACAGATTATCCATTCTTTTTAATGCATACACATCACAAGTTAGGTGCCAATTTCAATACTACGAAGGGTTCTTGATACACCGTAAACAAGCTCATTTCGAAAGTAGGTACTGTGTAACGTTTCAGCCAATAACCAAAATATTTAAACATTCTGGTACTTATAGCCCCTCTAGATGTATCCAGGTATCATGTTTGTTTTCTATTTTTTTAACTGTTCTTCAAAAAACATGTTTATTTTTTATTTTCTATGAGCCATGTAACTTTCATTTCATGACCCGTAAATCCAAACATACCATACTCAGGCATGTGAGTGAGGTAAGAAAAAAAAAAGAGGAAAGTCGCGGCGTAATTCCACAAGTGTGCGGGAAGTGCACATTGCGAGCACAAAGTCCATTGCGGCTGGGGTCCAGGCCTTGACGTTTTTGTATTCTCGACCCATTTTTCATAATTCTTCCAAAATTACTAGGTAAGATTTGGTCCAATTTACGTTTAAATGTTGTCTCTATACATTTAATAAAGTAAAGTTAAAAAAAACAAAATATTAAAAAAACAAAAAAACAAAAAACAAAAAACTTTTTTTTTTTTTACATTAAAAAAAAACGTGGAATTCCGTGTTTTTTATATTTCAAAAACGCGGAATTCCACGGAAACGCAGAAGTCTCACATGCCTGCATACTATAGGCTCTTCCAGATGCATCTAGAGATAAATATTTAAAACAGTCAAAGTATCGGGATGACAAGAATATGATGGATGGATCGGTAGACAAACAAAAAACACTTGCCCTGTTTTATCCAAGAGCTGGTTGGCAAGAACTCCCTGAAGATCGTATCAAGAAGACGCGGACACTGGTAGACCTGGAGCGCCGATTCGGCCGAGTGCCTGGCAATGCGGATCAGGACAGAGAGGGTGTTCATGACAACAGGAGGGGCGGGGTGCACCACCTCAAGGATGTAACGTAGCCGAGGGAGCAGGGACATCTTCAACAACCCCTGCAAGCAAAGTAAAAATCAGACAGAAACATAGTTATCAATAGCAATCAATTGTACAAACTGTATTAAACATCTAACGATACACATGATTACTGTGCACTGTAATTTGTAACTGCACAAAGCAAGTATTCACATCGATAACGGTATTTAATTGATAGTGTGTGCGTGCAATTTTAGAGATGAAAGAGGCAACTTCATGCAGTCCAGACTTCAAATGTTCTTATACATGTATAAGCAATTTATTTTTGCTTTGTCAAAGGTAAAATATTTAATTTTTTAGCCTTCAGAAGCCTTGAGTGGGGCTCAGGGATAACCCGTTCTTGCCCTTGAAGAAGCTTCACATGAACCTGTTATTCCAGGTCACTGTTGAGTGAATCACCTTGATCACATCTTGATTTGCAATGTGCTCATCGGGCTTGTTCTTGTCCTTTTCCTCCTCCTCCTCGTCTTCATCATCATCATCTAGATCATCCTCTCCCTCTTCCTCAAGGTCCTCCTCAGTTTTCTTGAGTGGAAGCATGGGTGGGACACAACACCCCTGGTGCCAGGTGTACACCTTATCCAACGCTTCCTGCAGTTAAAAACAATGTTTTAAAAACTTTACAATTAATTTCATTTCTATATCAGTATCACCATCACCATCATCATCTTCATCGTCTTAGTCATTATCAACATCTTCATCATCAAGAGCTTCATTTTCATCTTGCACCTTCATGTTCCATCTTTCGTCATCACCATTGCCATCACCATCATCATTATCATATATATCTTCATGATCAAGATCATTTTCACCTTCATCATCATCACCTTCACCAACATCATCATCACTGTCATCATTATTGTCATCATTATCTTCATCACTGTCATCATCATCATCATCATCTTACATTCTTTACCATAAACATCAACATAATCATCATCATTATAATCATTTAAAAAGAGACACTGACCAGAAAAAAAGTGAATAAATTAACAAATAAAAATGAATCACTCTTGGAAGGATTTCAATCATAAACATCATCTCCATCATCATTATCACTATCAAAATTATCATTCTCATTAGACCTACCTCATCTCCTGGCTGTACAAGCAGTGCTGCTAAAGCCTCAATTCCTGCCGACAACACTCCCTCATTTGAATCATCAATGGACCAGCGAAGCAGGAACAAGACCCCAGCCTTCAAGAGCCTTGAGATGAGACTCCTTTTCAGTTGTCCTCCCAAACGGTCTGCTCTGTACTGGAACGCACAAATGGAAAAAATTCAACCCTTTAAACTCTCTATTTAACTCTAGTCTCCAGAAAATATCTTTCAGCAGTGTATTTCATCTCTTACTTTCCAGCATATGCCTACCCGTTCTATCAAAACAATGTTCTTGTTTAAGTAGGGGAATTCATTATGGCTCACAAACATTTTCTGACAATTTTTGTATAAATCAGATCTCCTCTCACAGAAATGAAATGTCATAAAAATGTTGTTTTTATTATTTTGTTTTTACAGCAAGTACTTTGAACTATCTGAAATAAACCAAATGTTTTAGCAACCGGAAATACTACGTTTTTAAGTCTAGGAAATTCTCAGAAAGGGAAAATGGAAAATACGAAGATGAAGATATTGATGAGAAGTACTTACATTGTAAATGAGCCTTGCCAGTGTCTGCAGTGCTAGTACTCTCTGCTGTATGACTGCACTCCTAGACAGGGAGAACAGCTCTTCAAGAGTGTAGCCTGGAACCTAGCAACACACAGACAGAATATCAAACAAAGTTACAGAATGAGTGACATACGGTTATTGTTTCTTATTTGGGGAACAATTGAATGATGACAATTAGTGAATGGGTCAACATAAAGCTGCAAGAGAGACAAATAAATACCAAAGCAAAAGTAGAGTGGATGGACAGATGGACAGATAGAGAAAGGAATAGATGGAAGGAAGGAACAATAACCAAATAACATAATACCACTGGCATTTTTGTGGCGGACATATACATAAAGAATGAAAGATAGTTGTACAAACCTCTTGTTCGTCTCCATGGTGATAGAGGCCTTCCCTGACCGGTATCTGGCTGTCCCGTGATACCAACTGACCGTTGAAATCAAACCGTGCCTGCGACCCTGAGCCCTTTGTCGGTTTGGGGAGATCACCTATCCATTCAAGCTTATCTTCCTCCTTCATTTTCATGTTCAGCCATTTCTTCTTGACATCAAAAGGGACTGTTAAATAATCAATATGTAAAACATGCCAAAGCATTACTGCAACGTACTTCACGCAATGATTTCTGTGAATTATGTGAATTTGCATCATTTGGAGAGGTCATCCCAAGGATATTTTCGAAGTCAATCATGAATATATCTCCTCCTGTGATGAAACTTCTAGGGATGTTTTCATAAGCCGGGGCTCGACACTAACACTTGCCCGCTTGCCCAGGGCAAGTAAAAATTGGTAACAGGCAAGTAAAATTTCATAAATGATCTAGTTTACTTGCCCAAGGGGCAACTAAATAATTGTTCAACTACAAGAGAACAATATAATTTAATTTGTGTTAAAGGGTACCACCACCCAAAAATAATAATTTTTGTATAGAAAGGTAACATCTTTAGTATTCCGGACTTCAATAAGTTCACAAAAATATGTTTTCAGAAAAAATATATAATTGGAAAACGCATCACCATTCTCAGCCATGCGGTCATGCGGTCTGAATGCGCAGACTATTATGCGAGCAGAGCCAGCGGCGCTCTATGCAGAGCGAACGAATCATCCGGGATTCTATTGACGTACGCGTGCATTGCATTGGCGCACTCGCAAATGCCTGGCCCGTGTGGAACCACGAGATAGCCGTGGTTCCGTAAGTGGTGGAAATTAATTGCTTTGTTTATGAATTACACAACCCTTTGCAAAATGTTGGGTATCTATTTGATATCACAAAACGGTACCAAAACATATAATAATGTGTTGTCCTTTGCCTGGTGGTCCCCTTTAATCTCATTCAGAAGAAAGAGGGCACATACATTTTATATTGAGCCCAGTAAAATTTCAAAATGTATGATTTTACTTGCCCGAATGGGCCAGTACAGAAAAAGGTTAGTGTAGAGGCTTACATAAACTTTACCCTCCTGTTGGATTTTGGTCAATTGAGACAAAGTTTCTAAGAAATTGCCTTTAACCCATTATCTCTCTAACTATTTACTGTACCTCACCTTTCAGAGCAGTGTCAGAGGATGTCCTTCCTGATCCATCCTCGGGAAATTCTTGGGATGTTTTCTCCTCTTGCATTGAAACCTCTTGGGATGTTTTCTCCTCCTGCGATGAAACCTCTTGAGATGTTTTCTCCTCCTGCGATGAAACCTCTTGGGATGTATCCATCTTCTCTTCCCCTTTACCCTCCTCTTCAGATGCACCTGGCACCAAATCAGTTACCATCCTTGCTTCCGCTGCAACTGATGATGATGATGATGATGCTGTTGGTGCCATGTCTAGGTTTACTGCTCGATGATCATCGTTTGAGACTGGAACCTTCTTCTGCTGCCTTGCTTGAAGGAAGGCAACTAAGCTAGGATCTGGAAGGAATATTACATATGAATAATCTATATGCGATCTGTTGCCACGAACCCCTCATAAAGTTGCCAAATATAAAGCTGAGGTAACAGAGAAAATAATTGACTTTTTCAATGCACTGTCCACGTCATTGGATTTCTGACCCTTTTTGCATAAAGTTGTTATTACTGAAGTATAACAAGTTCACGAGAAAAGTGAGAATTAGGACAATTCAGACAAACTCAAATCAGATCATTTAAAACATTGCAACTTGTTTACAGTTCAATGTATCTTACTCTTAGTAAGGTACAGTCCACTTACCAAGCCCTGCCTTCAGTTTTGCCTGCTCTTGCAAGATCTCTTCCTTGGACATGGCATCCATCTTACTCAGGTTCTGCTGGTGAATCTCCTGTGCGTGTTGCTCGGCAACAGATGCTGACGTGCCTTCAGCGACTTGGCCAGATCCATCAAGCAAACTTCCCGGGGTTGCTGAAGGAATGGTGGGCCGAGTCTGGTCAGATGTTGATGAGTCATTCAAGACCACATCTGTTGGCATAAAGCCAAAAGTAAAATGATCTCTCTCACCAAATGCATATATTCACCAATAATTTTAAATGGGGGTGGTCAGTGGAGCCAGACAGTCTCAGTGGAACAACCATGAAAGAGATAGATATTTCGTCTAACAAGGACCAATTTTGTTTCATGTGAGTATACAAATAGCACAAAATAAAATGATTGCATTTATTTCTCTACAAAAGCAGCTCCTACATTCACAAAAAGAAAGCACAATTAAAAAGATTTCAAGATAGGTAACAGAAGGAAATTTAAGATACACCTCATCAAACATTATTTCTGGGGAGAGTGGTGGTCCTTATTTATTAATGTTTATACTATGTTTATTAGTATGTTGTTACCATCTTCATAGCATAATTAAGTTACACTGATGAGTATAATGTGTTTAGGTACAAGCAAAGCAGATAATATTAACATGAGCACCAGAAGTAAAATTTAAATATAAATCCATCTGAAAAATTAACACTAACATTTCTAATGCAACAATGTTAACATTTTTGTTTGATAGTAATATTAGTTTTATGATTAATAATAACAAGATAGCTTGATTACTTTGAGCTTTAGATTATCAATTTGATTCTCAATATGTCTGCTTTTGTTTTTACTCATCATCATTCAGCAATGCATCAACAGACGCCAGCCAAATAATACTTACAGAAATGCTCAACCGTGTGCTTATTTCTAGTTTATGTTGCCTCCTCACAGGAAATCTTGCCACCCGCCCTTCCCACAATACTTTGCACCCATGTGGGTTGCCCCTAGCTACACTTGTAACTAAACATTACCTTCTGTTTCCATGGAAACCACATCCCTGTCTCCCTGTTCTTGACAAGGCAACGTTGCTCGGACTGGAGGAGCAAGCGTGACACCAAAATTGACGGGCGGAGTCGACTCAAACTGCTGGGCAAAGAGACTGCGTTTCTTGCCTGCCTTCGCATTACCGGACTGTAAGGGGAAATTTTTGTTTGTTTAGTCGTTTGATCAATGCATTAAAAGGAGGATAGCCCTATACTTTTTTATGAATATCCTTCTTATTTTTATTGCACCAGAATATGGATATTGCGTAGTATATCAATAGATTAAATATTTACAACTGACTAGTTAAAAAGTAGTTAACCATTGCTCCTTTTTTGTCTATAATTATATTAATGATAATAATACTAAATCAAATGGCATAGAACACAATGTAGAAAAGTGCTTGTATTATTATCCCTGGTCACTAGCAGTCATCTTGTGCACCATCTCAACTTCCCAGGGAGCATACTAGTCACAGACCACCGTATAGGGCACGAGGCTAAATATATTCACCAGGCTAGGTCCCCATTCATACTACTAGATTGAGAGCAGCTATGTGAATTAGCTAAAGGACGTAAATGCTGGGGCATCAATCCTTATCAAACTCACAAGTCTCATAATCACAAATTTACTGGACTGTATTGTAGTAGGTGGTCATTTGTCATAGGAGGAATGTATTGTTTCAAAATATTGGCAAGTGTCTAGATTGCAAGTGCAGTAAGCACATTTTATTTGAAGTACAGTTGTTTACCTCATTTGTTAACTGTGATCTATGGGGTGCTGTGGGAAAGGGCTGGCTGGTTGGCTGAGGAAGGAACACTGGTTGTTGTCTTGTATCATGTTCCTGAAGGAAAAATTAAAACTGTATAAAATCTCTGGAAGTATGCTTAAAGATGGAAATACATGTTTAATCGAGTGATAGTCGACTCATGAGAAATTAACCAGCCTGTCTGCCAATAGCAATCAATCTCCACAAAAGTTCCTTAGTAAGATGTATTATTTAAACTCTATTCATCAAACTATGGTGAAATGGAATACACCCTATTGACAATTTAACTGTACATATTTTCATTTGTATGTTGATGCTCTGTCTTGGTCTCGAAACTAGCACTTGCTTGATAGCCCAGGGAAAGTAAACATTGATGTTGGGCCAGTAGAATTCAAATCGTGTTTCTTTCGCCAAATCAGGAAAATAGATTTTTTTTTTTAAATGACATTGACAGAATGAGAAAAATTGTTATTCTTTTATAACAAGCCTCATCAACAAATAGCAATTTACTGCAATAAAGAGAGTTAGACTATGAATAGCAGACAGTTTACATATGTGATGTAATTTTGTTTTGGTCTACCAAATTTTGAAAGAAAATGAGGTTACTGGCCTGATTGGTTAGCATAAAAAGTTAGTGCAGAACCTTGCTCTATCATCTCCATATCTTTAAACTGAACAAACACAAACATCTAATGACTGTATGTTCTTTAGAAATGTGTCACTTACCCGTATCTTTGATAAGACTGCAGTGATGTGTGTATCATGCCCTGCAAAAGAAACGTTCAAGTACAAGAACAAAAATATATCGCTATGTACACAGGAAATAATGGACATACAATGGACATACAATAGTGCACAAAATTAATTCATCAATGGCCAATTTGGCTAAAATCTTTAACAAGGGCATCTATGACAGCCTCATCTAATAATCACAGGTTTTACCCCCAAAAGGAGAACAAATTTGAATTATAGATATTTTACTGTAATATTAAATTTAGGGCCCAGTAAATTTTGCTGGTTGTGCTGGCCAACGAAAACATTGATTTGAGATTATTTTACTGGTCTGTATGGACAGCTAACAAACAAGTAAGTATGGAGACTTGCTTATGTTCTCATTGTAATTCAAGGAAAAATGCTTGAATGCGGGTGGTATCGGTAACTTACTGTCCATGGCAGCTTCAGGGTCATCATCTTCATCTTCATCTAGGTTAAAGGTCACTCTTTGTCCTGGAATGGGCCTGATGAAGCCTGAAATTACCTAAAACATTTTAATTAGATTATCTCATTCTATCATAAAGTATAGGAACTAAATACAATCTCTTATATATATATATTTGTTTAATTAAGATCAAGATGTAAATAGCAGGAGTACTGGTCAATACTTGGAAATGTTGTTTGATTAAGGGGTGGGCAGGGAGGGGGGGGGGGGGGGGGGGGGGGGGTAGGGGGGCAATGAGACAAATCAGACAATAATTCATCTCCCCAGTAACATTTATACATATACCGTAGAACACCATCGTCAAGCACCCCCCAAGCACGATATGCATCTTGCTTTTAAAGAGCGCCCGCTCTCTGTCCAAGCGGGAAACTTTAATCAAGAATGCAAATAATGGTGAGGAATATTCATGAGGATAATAATGGAGGTGAATCTCATGGAAACGTCTTTAAAAGCAAGATGCGTATAGGTGCTTGGGGGTGCTTGACGATGGTGTTCTACGGTATATCTAAAGGCGGCTTTTTTCTTCACGTCCAGAACAAAAGTAAAAAATAATAAAAAATAACAAAATAATATTCTTCAAAAACTGTTATTTTCACACTATCAACTTACTTGTTTTAACGTGATCAACACTGTTTTAATACACCTGAAATGCCCGTCTCCCAAAGGAAATGTGTAATTTGGAGTCACATTTACATTCAAGTGAAGATGGCAATTACTCAAACTTAGATGTATTACAACTAGATCTTAGGCATTTTCAGTTGAGATGTCAACCACTTGCACAAACTTACTTTTGAAGCTTGCTGCCCAGCCTTGAACTTTGACCTCTTCTGGGGATGGGGCTTCGGACTTCCCTCAAATGTAGGAAGCACTGGAGGGAGCCCTTCACAAAATAAAAGTAATAAATGATAAAAACACGGCACTGAATATAAGAAATTAATTTAAAATCATTATTAATCATACAAAAGGCAGTTTCAAGTTTGTTTTCATACCTGTCGGATGATCCATTGCCACTTTTCAAAGAACTTGTTAAAAGTATTTGATTAGCTCAAGCAGTGCAGTTTGTTAAAGCACCTGTCTACCAACATGGATTTGGTTTGTAATTTTGTATCCCACCAAAACCCAGTTTTAAAACTAAATCAATTTAGTAATATTTCCTAGTGTTTATTATTTACAGTGGAAAGAAAAATCAATAGAATTCAAATGCAGTGAAATTCCAGCATATTTACTTTGATAAAAAATGCCTTACTATAAAGTGGTAGGCACATAAATTGAAATTCCAAGTTTAGTTTGACATTTTTTTTGTTTAAACCTCCCTTTCCTCTTTATCAAACTTTTGACCAAACATTAAATTAAAAAAAAAAAAAAATAATAAATTATTTAAAAAAAGAAAAATTATAAATATCTTCTCTTACTTTGTAGTAAATGTGCTGTAACTTTAAGTTTTACCTGGTAATGTCACAACATCTTTCATAACATTGCTCCCTTCCCTCTGAGCCTGGCCCAAGTTACTGTCAGAACTGCTGCTCCCAGAACTGCTCGGAGGCGCCTTCCGCTTATCAGCCCTCTTGACTGTCACAGACGGAGTTGCTTTCTTGGAGAGGAATTGGGCTTGGAGTTGTAGGAGATCTTCCTCAGACTCCTTGGCCTTAGGTCGTTCATTCATGGTTGCTGAAGGTTAGCTCGGATGGCCAAGTATTCAGAATTCCAAGCCAGTCATCTCATCTGGAAATAAGTTTTTTAGCAAAGTGAAGTTTATGTGATATGCAAGTAATTACATGACAAAATTATGTTTTTAACAATAGAATATGTCAGTCGAACCTGTGTATAATGATCACCCAAGCCCCAAGGGAAACAAGAAAAGTGGCCACTGTAGACAGGTGACCTCTATAGACATGTTAAAAACATAGCTTTTCATTTGTAAGGGATCACTAGTTGTGGCAGGTTAGCTGCTATTGTAAAGACAGGATTGACTGCAGTGTGCATTTCTATCATATTGCAGGAATATACAAAAATGTTTTCTGACTTGCCCAGAAAATACCTTCCCCAAAACCATACTGAATGTTGATTGCCAAAATTTGGTACAATTGAAAAAGACATTCAAATTACGACTGGCACTAAGTCTGGAAAAAACAAAAAACAAAATAGTTTAATTTGCGATCAATCACAAAGTTTTTGCGATGAAATCAAACACAACTTTGTAATTTAACACAACTGTTCATGCATCATATTCATTGCATTGCATGATTAAAGACTAATATAAAGAGAAGTTGCATTTACTTTTTTTTTATTTTTTAGATGCATCAGTACACTTAGATTAGTCTCTGTCACTCGAGTCTTGTCTTACAAATCTCCAACTACAACTTGTTGTACACCGGCCATCCCTGCCAATACTGTTCGATGCATACTACGATATAACTGTGATCAGCGCCGTCCGTAGGACGGCGCTGTGAAGACGAAACGTTAAAAAATTTGATGAAATTTTGCGACGGGTGGTTTCAAGAACTTTACATCTATTATTATTTTTATTTTTTTTAGTTCTAGACATGAATTAAACCTTCAACCTACCTTGCTTGCTATTTAATTTGTTGCAAAAGAATGATAACTTACCTCAAATTGATGATGATGATGATGATGACTGTTATTTCCTTCGTCTTTGTTCGCTGCATGCAATGTCAGGTGACCGAAAACTCGTCGGCAATGCATAGCGCATGCGCGGGGCGATCGGTGTACGTAGTATATACAGTACAGGGGTGCATTGCCGACAAGTTTTTGATCACCTGATATTGCATGCAGCGAACAAATTCGGAAACCATTTTCGTCACTTCTGTAATCTTGCCAGTTTTATAGTAAATTTCAGTATAAATAAAACGAATGGAGCATCAGACATGTTACGATTTGGATCATTGATGCCCATGCATAACATAATTCGTAAGTATGAACCGAGATATGTTATTTAAAGTATGATATTGTGTTTTTTTTTATAAGTGTGTTTGCCGTTAAAGCCTATAAAGTGTTACCATCACGGTATACACACCTCAGTATGCCAGGCGCCGTACTACGTACGGCGCCTGGTTAGGTTAACTACGATACAGAATCGCACCGCGACAGTGACACGGAAATGCACTTCTTTTTTGCCCGCCCACTGACATATGCAGCATGCATTAATTGCGCGAGGGGTGTTGGCGAATTCACTTCGATCCCGTCATTAATGGCTGCGACCCGACCCCACCGGTATCAAATACAATAATTAATAGTGTAGCGACGATGGTCATGTGTAACATACAAAGACCTCAACGTATTTTACACATTGTCATAGAAAGTTCAGGTATGAACTTGTTGTGTACAAGTACAACTACAACTACAAGTACAACGAAAGTATTACAGGCCAGTCAGTTGTTATTATATTACTACTTTCAATCATAATTCAAACTCAGAATCATGCTACTGGCTAGTTTTCAATTAAATATAAATGAATAATGACTTGTGGATGAATACAAATATTTGTGACTCGCAAGTTACAATGAAGATATAATCAAGAGAGTGAAGGGACCACGCGTCGTGTCGGCGTCGCCAGATTTTCTTATATGATAATGATTAATCTCAAGTTCTCGTACAACTCAAATTTTAATGTGTGGGACTGAAGCCTGAAGATCTGACCCAAGTCCCCTGAGCTTGGCCTGGCACATGTGGATTTTAAACAGTATATTCCCATTGAAGCGTAAATTTGAGTGAATCTATTTCATCACGTTATTGAGACAGTTAAAACTAATAGATACAATGTGCACCATACATGAATAAAAACGCGAAAAAACAACAAGATCGTGTTTTGGTACGTACCTCGTAAACCGTCTTGAATAGTCTTCGAAATCGGATACGCGCGATTCGACCCGATCGCAATAAAAAACGGTTCCCCTAAAAAACAGGGTACCCGGCCGGAAATACCCCGGCCGCAAAACGATCCACGCGACGGGGGAATGAAGGACGGGTCAGTCAATCCTCCTTCATTCATTCCTTCCTTCATTCATTCCTTCCTTCATTCCTTCCTTCATTCATTCCTTCATTCATTCCTTCCTTCATTTATTCATTCCTTCCTTCATTCATTCCTTCCTTCATTCATTCCTTCCTTCATTCATTCCTTCCTTCATTCATTCCTTCCTTCATTTATTCCTTCCTTCATTCATTCCTTCCTTCATTCCTTCATTCATTCATTCATTCAATCATTCCTTCATTCATTCCTTCATTCCTTCATTCATTCATTCCTTCCTTCCTTCATTCATTCCTTCCTTCATTCATTCCTTCCATCATCCATTCCTTCCATCATCTATTCCTTCATTCAAGTCATTCATTCATTCCTTCATTCAAGTCATTCATTCATTCCTTCATTTATTCATTACAATAATAATAGTAATGATGATAGGTTTAATTATAATATATATAGCATTAAATTATTAGTACAATTAATTGATATAGGACTCGCAATTATGTTGATGCAATGCACTTACTCCACTTAGACTAGCCTAGGGAGTTCGAGCCTTTAGACATTGAATTACCTTGCCTTGATTAGTAGTTTGCTCAGTTTGCACATTCTTGCCATAAGTAAAAGTAAAAGATTTCAAATGTTCATATATAAATGTATTATACATCCCCTTCTCCTTTCTCCTTTTCCCATCTATTCTTTTTCTTATCTTCTCTCCTTTTGCCTTTTTCCCTTTCCCTATTCTTGTTTTTTCGTATCTCGCTCTCCACTCATTTCCCCTTTCTTTTATTGTTAAAATTTATAATGGTGTTCTACGATTTTTATTATGTAGCCTATTGATTAATTGTTATGAATTCCATTGTGTTAGACGGATAAAATAAGAAATATTTACATAAAATATGTACAAAGCTTCCCTGGTGGCCTCCCAAAGTCGGTGGGTCATAGGAATTCAAGATTTTTTTTCATGCCAGGCAGCTTGGGGAGGCTCACCACGGGTGCTTTTATGTTTTTTTTGTGTAAATTCACTGTTTAATTTGTATCGTTAATTTTTCTTTGTATGAAATGCCGAATAAATAATAATAATAATGATAATTCATTCATTCATCACTCCTGCATTGCTTCATTCCTTCATTATGAATGAATGAATGAATGAATGAATGAATGAATGAATGAATGAATGAATGAATGAATGAATGAATGAATGAATGAATGAATGAATGAATGAATGAAGGGATGAATGAACCGGCATTAATTAATTGTTTAATAAAAAAAACTGAGACAGAACAAATGAATGAATGAATGAATGAATGAATGAATGAATGAATGAATGAATGAATAAAAGGATGAATGAATGAATAAAAGGATGAATGAACCGGCAATTGATTAATTTCTGAATTAAAAAAACTGAGACAGAACAAATGAATGAATGAATGAATGAATGAATGAATGAATGAATGAATGAATGAATGAATGAATGAATGAATGAATGAATGAATGAATGAATGAATGAATAAAGGGATGAATGAACCGGCAATTGATTATTTTTTTAATAAAAACAACTGAGACAGAACAAAATGAATGAATGAATGCATGAATAAAAAAAACAGAAATAATATGAATGAATGAATGTATCGATGAATCACTTAATATTACTTAATAATTACTTAATATAGCATGAATGGATGAATAAATTAATTAATCAATGAATTTTGGTTGAAATCATACAAAGTTAATGGATAATTGAGGTTCAATGAAATATTATTTTCTATGTTGTGTACAATATCAAAATGATATGTAGTTATACTCATGATTAATTATCACAATATTGTATATATAGGGTCTATATATTCTTGCTATCCGTCTATAATACGTTTCTACAATCGATTTTTTTGTAAAAAAAAAATACGGGAAATGTTATATTAGCGTTACGAGAGTGATGATAACATTTACACTACCTATCATACATGACATAATTATGTATATTGATTTATTGAATCGCTGAACAAAATTCACTTGCTTTGTATGTGTTAAAATGTGTCCAGTGTTTGTCTATATTGATATGCATTTTCTTTATCATGTAAACGTCAGTGATCATCTATATATTTTTCCAATCATTTGGTCTAATGGTCTAACTTGTGTTCAGTCTCTGAATCAGAAAACATAGACATATCTGTTTCGTCATTTTTTAAAATCTTGTATATTATGAAAAAAAGAATGATCAATTAAAAAGAAAATGTTAAACAAGTACATTGGAACTAATGTATAATTCATTACAAAGTGAAAAGTGAAACTATGAATATCTAATTGCATTACCAACAATGTTTGTACACTCGATGCTGTATGATGTTTCTCCCAACAATTTATTCCGTTCTCATATTATTTATTCATTTTATTTATTTATTTCCGGTATAAATGACATGATACAAAGGTCCGAAGACCAACAATGATCATGGTACATTGGTACAATAACAATAATAGTCATATATACATTAAAAATACACATAAATCTGAAACATAATTTTATAATTATGCACAAAAACTGATGCACATTAAACACTATTACAATAATCTTAAAAATTCAAAATGATGAAAAAGCATTATATTAAACAGCAAGAATATACTAACGTCCAGTTATACAAGTCCTCGAATTGACAAAAGCGGTGAAAACAGGAGGGGAGGGGTTAGAGATAGAGCAGAAAGTAAGAAAAAGGAGAGAGTTAAAACGATTGAGAGGAGACTGGAGGACTCAGAACGGGATGATAATTTTTAAGCGGAATAGAATTAGAAAGAAAGAGATAAAAGGGAAGCGGGGAAGAAAGACAGAGAAAATGATTATGATAGAAAAGGAAAGCGAGCAAGAAAAAGAGAGAAAGAGTGTGCGGAATAGAAAAAGAAAGCCAGAAAATAGAGAAAAGAGGTGGAGAAAGAGAAAGCAAACATGCAAGAGAGAGAGAAAAAGTGGGAGAAAAGATAGTATAGATAGATAGATATATATATTTTCTTTGGTCTTCAATTGAGTATAAACAATTGTTCAGTAAGTTAAAAAAAAGTTGTATTAGGCAAATATTTATTTAAGAGGGTTTATTTTTAAATCCTTATAAAGAATGACCACTTTTTACAAACGAATTTATATCCCGGGATGTATATAATGCTCAGAACGTGAGATGTATTTTGACAGTAGGGCGAAACTTTGGATCGAAATGCCACAGGACAAAAAGTCTCATGATCATACCGCATAATATGACGCATGCGCATTCAGTTGTCACAGCAACGTACAACAATATCACCAGCGAGTGTATATAAATTACGGGAGGTATGTATTAAGTCTGGTTAAAAACCGTTACTAACAGCCTAATTAGGTTTAAATACATTTTACATAATATTCATATTATTTCATATTCTTTCAATTTCATTCAAACTTCAAAGGTCGTTAAAGTTAGCCAACAAGTGGGTGTTATTAGTTCGAGCTTACAAGCAAAAGCTGCTGCTTACATCGACCTTTCATTCACCCGCCCCCACCCCGTGGGACCCGGGGCCGCTGGTGTGCTGGTACCGGTGGAGCGTTGTGTACGTGCTGAGCGCGAGCTGAATAATGTGCATGTAATGATTCATTACTGATGATGTGGCTTGTTGAAACTGAAAGCCTGTGTCTGTGACAGACTGGGAGTGTGATGTGTGACTAAGTTAGTAACATTTTCATAATTGCTGATGAGGCTGCATGAGCATGATTATGAAAATGAAATTAATTTGATTTGATTTTTGATTTACACTCTGACTCTGTACTGTCTTGACATACAGAGAAAAGCTGCCATGGGCATGGCCATGCCCATGGCCCTAACTCTACAGAACGCTAGTGCGGAGCGCTAGCGTTCTACGTCCAGCTCACACCGTACCGAAATTGCACATTTTGTGTGAAGGCTAATTGACCTTAAAATTATACATATGATACGGTACTTGCCCCCGACGACTTATCCAATATGTGATCCAACTGTCCGGTGCATTAAAATTATGATTTTTCCCTCCATTCCACATGAAATCAGTGATTTATCCGCCTACTCGACTTCTTTCCGTGTCGTTTCGCGACTTCTGAACGATCATCGCGCTTTGGTCTCCATTCAAGTCGCCCGCCGATTCCAAATAGACGGCAGATCTGACACGCGCGTTTAGTGGTCGTACGGGCTTACGCGTCAGATCGATCTGTCGTTTACTTGGAATCGGCGGGCGACTTGAATGGAGACCAAAACGTGATCATCGATCGTTCAGAAGTCGCGATACGACATGGAAAGAAGTCGAGTAGGCGGATAAACCACTGATTTTATGCGGAATGGAGGGAAAAATCATAATTTTAATGCACCGGACAGTTGGATCACATATTGGATAAGTCGTCGGGGGTAAGTACCGTATCATATGTATAATTTTAAGGTCAATTAGCCTGCACACAAAATGTGCCATTTCGGTACGGTGTGAGCTGGACGTAGAACGCTAGCGCTCCACGCTTGCGTTCTGTAGAGTTACCATGGCCCATGCCACCAGCAGGGCCACCTATACCGTTTGTGTATAGCATACAGAATCACATTGCCGTAGTGCGTTATTTTTTCGCTCGGCGGGGCAATTGATTGTGTGAGGGGTGTTGGCGAATTCACTTTGACCCAGTTGACACACGTAGAACTTATCGCACTTAGCCATGTACAGTGAGTTTGTGAGCTCCCATTGGTTGATCGCCCGATCTCCGGTCAAACGTCAGAGCGCTCTCTCCCTGACTGGGCTCAGTCAAGCAGAGAGCGCAGTGATGTTTCACCTTGTGGGCGGAGCCTTGCTCTACTGCTCGAGTCTAATACATGCAGGGCGCTATGCCTGGCTTCGGCTCTTGCGCGAAGCCACGCCCCATCTGTCAATCTTCATCCGTGCCAAGCAAAAACGGTGACCAAAACTCACTGACATGCCATACATTATACACGTGTCGAATCTCACCCATAGGTGTCGCACACTAATCATCGGTACACATAGACAATAGAAAAATCAAAGAATCATTCAAAACAACTCGCGAATTTATAAGTTAAATATTACGAAAATGAGAACTTACCAAACTGCTGAGAAGCCGATTAGTAGGAAGAATATCGCAGCTTTCGAATGGTGCAAAAAAATTCGTCAAAAATCGAGATTTGACTGGAATATCACGAGTTTGGTATCAGAATGTAGGGGCCATCGACAGCTTTCTCCTCGCATACAAATGGTATAACGTTGAGTCTATGGCAGCATGCGAAAGCCAATCAGAAGGCGCCTTCTAGCTGCAGCGTGAGTTGGCTTATGCAAATGAGGCCGATCGGATCGCGAGCCGGTTTGAACGTAACGCGCATGCGCGAATGGGAGCAATAGTTCTACGTGTGACAATGAGTTGTTAATGGTTACGACCGGACGCTAGCGGTTATAGAACAATGGTACCACGTAGTGTGCGGGGAAATTGGCCCTGCAGTCCTCAAAGCAGAGATAGAAATTGCGCTGAAAGAGCTGAAAACGGGCAAGGCTGAAGGAACTGACAACATCCCATCAGAACTGATCAAAATACTTGGAGAAGGAGGGAAAGAAAAACTAACAGAACTCTGTATGAAAATGTACGATGAAGGAAAGTGGCCATCTGATTTTCAGAAAAGTATTCTGATTCCTATAGAGAAGAAAGCCAATACCAACAAATGTGAAGAACACAGGACCATAAGCCTAATATCACATGCATCAAAAATTATGCTAAAAGTATTACATCGTAGGCTAGAAGCAAAAGCAGAAGAATATCTAGGAGAGGATCAGTTTGGCTTTCGTTGAGGAAAAGGTACCAGAGAAGCCATTGCAATGATGAGGGTCCTCAGTGAAAGAAATATCGAACACAATCAAGACATATACGTTTGTTTTGTTGATTTCGAGAAAGCTTTTGACCGTGTGATGTGGGAGAAGCTTATGGAGATACTCAAGAAAATTGGAGTAGACTGGAAGGACCGAAGGCTCATTGCTGAACTGTACACGAACCAAGAAGTTACAATCAGAGTCAATGGAGAGGAGTCAAGTCCAGGCACAATTGGACGAGGTGTGAGACAAGGATGCCCACTCTCACCTCTACTATTCAATATTTATGTAGAAGAAATGGTCAATAAGGCACTTGAAACAGTAGAAGACTGCATTACAGTGGGTGGCTGCTCTCTTCAAGCTGTGTGGTATGCAGATGACCAGGCAATGATAACAAGCACTGAAGAAGGACTACAAGAAATGGTAACACAACTCAATAACACCAGCGAACAATATGGAATGAAGATTAACATCAAGAAAACCAAGGTGATGAAGATTGGAAAACTGCCATCCAACCTGAGAATCAGTATTAATGGACAAATATTAGAACAGGTTACAGAGTTCAAGTATCTGGGAAGCGTGCTTTGCGAAAGTGGAAGATGCTCGAAAGAGATCAGAACTAGAATTGGAATGGCAAAGAATGCTTTCATGAAGAGGAAGGAACTTTTGACACGGAGCATAAATCTCAATCTGAAAAAGAGATTAGTTAAGTCCCTGGTATGGAGCATCCTTCTCTATGCATCTGAAGCATGGACCATCATGAAATCAGACCTCAACAGATTGGAAGCCTTTGAGATGTGGTGCTGGAGACGCATTCTGAAAATCAAATGGACAGATAGAATCAACAACGAAAGAGTGTTGGAGACAGTCGGAGAAGAGCGGAAACTAATTGGAATCATCCAGAACAGAAGGAGGAAATGGGTGGCACACAGCATCAGACATAACAATTTGCTCAGACTGGTACTGGAAGGAAGAATACCAGGAAAGAGATCAAGAGGAAGGAAACGCATCATGATGTTGGATTCTGTTACGAATGGCCCATATGGAGACTTTAAAAGAAGAGCCATGAGAAGAGAGGTGTGATGGTGATAAGGACCTGCTCCTGAGCAGAATCACCAGAAGAAGAAGTGTGCGGGGTCATGTGTAACATACAAAGTATTTTACACATGACAGAACAGGTATGGCCCATGCCCATGTACAGTCAAACCTGTCTTAGCGGCCACCTGTCTATAGCAGCCAACCTGCCTATAGTGGCCACTCAAAGTTTTCCCTTGCAGAGAAAAACAGTGTAATTGAACCTGTCTATAGAGGTCACCTGTCTACAGTGGCCACATTTTTTGTCTCCCTTGGGTGGCCACTATAGACAGGTTTGACTGTAATTGTAAATGTAATGTTTTTTTACTTTTGAAGTTCTGTTATTGTTTTGTTTTTATTTTAAGGAATACAGTACACCATTTACAAATAAAAACAATTAATTTTTGAGCATTTTACATTACTTTTACTTTGTTAAAAAAAAGAAAAAAATTACATGAAGCACAAATTTATAAACTGGTATAAAAACAGAAAATCTCTTCCTGAGAATAATATGACACTTTATTTTCCCTATTCACCAGGTTAACAGCTAGTTTTCAGATTCACTGCCACTATGACGACAGAACCAGCTCTTGCAGACCAGTCGGGTTCGGCAACAACTGGTGGCGGTGGCAATAACAGTGCCAAGCCACACAGCGCCAGCAACAATAATGCCAACAGTGCGAAGAAAGGTGGAACGAGAAGTGCTAAGCGCTCCATCCCATCCCCGATTACCAGTGCAAAGAGCAACCCCGCAGCCGACAACAGGAACATGAGACGCATCATCGCAGAGGATCCCGATTGGTCTTTGGCGACGGTACCCCTACTAACCGAACTGTGTGTTACTCACATAGTCAACAACTTTGCAGGTAAAGCTTTCAAAAGATTCCTAAATCCTACAAATCTTCATTGATGAGACTTGTGACTTTGTAACTCTTTATTCTTTTCTTTTTTTCATTCATTAGTGATAGAATACAATTTAGAATTTATATTTTTAGATAATAACTAATGAAAATGTTAATTTTGTGTTTAAGAAACCAGAAAATCTCTAAAAAGTAAGTAAATAGAGTAATGTAAATTACACATAATTAATAATAATTATCATTTATTCACATGTAATAATTGAATATTATATTTCCTTTATTTATTTCTTTACAGAACATCCCAAACTAGATGAACTACTCCCCAAGTTCAAGTCAAAAGTTCTTGAAAAGATCTCTGTTGACCTGCCTCTCAAAGTAGTGGCACACCTGGTTTCTGACGAGAGTTACTGGGAAAGGAGATGCAAAGCTGGCAAAGACGTCTGTGATGTTTCAAAGTACGGGGGCAGCTGGAAGCGCATGTTCTTCGAAACCCACCTGGAGAAAATCATAGAAAACTTCATACCCGAGACATCAGACATGATTGTCCTAGAGAACACGTTGCCACTGTGTGCACCTTACGTAAAGAGACTCAACATCAAGCAGCTGCTGCCTCCCGTCAAGGAGGAACCAATCAAGATGATGGATGACATGTCCGATGCCGGCAGTGATGCAGGTCTTGATGGGCCGCTCATGGACCACTTTGAGTTCTCCACAACCCTCGCAAAGCTCCCGCACCTTGAGGAATTCAGCGTGACTTACGGCGTGCGGGACTGTGGCATGAACTTTGAGTGGAACCTCTACCAGTTCACTGCGCGTGACTGCATGCTGCTGTCCAAATGCATCAAGCAGTGCAGCCGACTCAAGAAGTTCCAGCTGCACCGCAGCAAGGTTGATGACGATAAGGCCCGCGTCCTGATTGCCCATATCCTAGACCACCCTTCGTTGGAGGAGCTGGACCTGTCGCACAACACCATTGGCGACCATGGTGCCAGGGCCATCGGCAAATTCCTCAATGGACACTGCAAGTTGACGAGGCTCGACCTCTCGAACAATCGCATCAGGTCTGCTGGGGCAGCGGCCATCGGGCATGCCCTGGGCAAGAACATTACATTGAAGGAATTAGATCTAAGGCTCAACAGGATGGGTGATGAAGGTATGTACTACTTTCAGAAATAATATTATAGAATGACAAAAATGAAAGGTTGCAAATCAAAGATTTAAATGAGCAATTAAAATTTAACTTAACAATAGGGAAGATAACTGATGAAGGGCTTTGATAATTCAGTTTGTAGACTGTAGTGCACCAAAATAATTCCTACAAAAGTCAAATTTTCTTTGTTACCATTTATAAATGTAATCACACTCAATATTTTGCATTTTGTTGGCCTAATTTTTCAGTTAGAAAGAGATTTTCAGTAAAATTGTTTGGAGCTTGATATCGGTATCTCAATGCTTTCATATGGAGTCAATGGAGATCTCTCACAAAGAACTCCACCAATGAATCCATCCACATGGGAAGCAATTATCTGAATAAATCCACTGGATCAGCCTTGGATTAGATCTATATATCCACTTTTTTACCAATAAAGAGGTCCAAAGTTATGACATTACATCGCTGTAACATAATAAATCCTTTGATAACTTGTGGCTTTTTATTATAATTGGTTGGAGATGGCCAAATTTTGCCCTCGTAGCAGTCGCTCGGTCACAGATATGGGGCTTGCCTGACATTGTTTAGAAACATTACCCATGGTGATAAAAGTAGGGAAAGTGACAAAATAATGTAACAAATCCAAAAAATTGAGCAAAAAGTGCATGTTCCAATAATTGTTTTCCAAGACTGTATTTCCTCACATTATAAACCATTCTCTTTGCTGAATTATTCTTTTAACCATGCAGGTGGCCAGGCAATCTGCAGAGCCCTGATGAAGAACTCTACTATGGAGACCATCAACATGGGAAGCAACGAGTTGAGCGAGCCCACGGCAGCTGCCCTCGCCCAGGTGCTCATCCACAACACCACCCTCGTCAACATCAACGTGTCATGCAACAGACTGGGCCAGGACGGAGGAAAGCAGGTCCAGGAGGGGATGGAGGAGAACTCCATCGTGCGAGACTTGGACCTGCGACTCACAGAGGTGGGCCAGGAAAGCGAGTACTGCATCAACCAGATCTTGAAGACCAACAAGGAGACCCACCGCACGCAGCAGCTCAGGGAGAAGGAGAAGGCGGAAAAGGCCGCGCTTGACAGATAAGGGTCCATGTCAAGATGATAGACTGTTGAAATAGTATTACTTATTGAATAAAATATATAAGCCTTGTGGAAAAAGAGAAGGCAGGAAAGGAATTGCTCGATGGATAGGATAAAATACTGTTGTAGATTACCTCAAGGAGAAAGAGAAGGCAGGGAAGGCATTTCTTGACAGATGTAAAGTCCAGGGACTTAAAACATTTTGAAAACATTCTAACATTTGAATTTAAAAGACCTTTCCAAAAATGTAAATGACTGTGAGTGATAAAAATACTTTCATAGAAAGAAGCCAGTCATAGCAATTATAATCCCACATTCTGAAACTTGTGAATTGCCATTCAATGTTAACTGGTAGTAGGATTGACAATTACAGGAATTATTTTCCACTTGCATAATTTAGCCTCCTTATATAGATATCAAATGAGATAAGATGGAACAAATTAAATTAGTGAGGCATGGAATTCTCTTTTTTTTCTTTCTCTGGTAACTGTATTAAATGCTTTGTGGAAGTAGAGAAATTTATTAAAACTAGTAAAAACGTTCTGAAGACTTGAACCAAGGTATCTCGGGCTTGGGACTAAGGCAAATGTGTGTTCTACCAACTTAAATTGCCTCCAAGGACCCTGTTGCAAAAAGAGATACATTCAATTGTAAGTCAGAAAATGTGCGCTTTTCAACCAATCAGATTTGCACATTTTGAACACATGATCTGACTTACAATTGATTATAACTTACAATCAATTGTATCTTTTTCTGCAATCCAAGGTGGGTTAGGGTGTAGGATAACAGGGCTGGTTGATAGGAAATGAGACAAAACAGGCAGAAAAAAAACTTTGAAATATGACATGTAGACCCTTCAATCCATAAGCCCACCGCACACTGCACAATCTGATTCAGACCCAACTAACAAATGATTATCTGAACTAAAGCAAGACATGTACATTTAAATCACATAGAATAGTTCAGATCCTTTAATGTTCATTGGATTGGGTCAGATCGTGTAGTGTGCCGTTGGCACTGTCCAGTCATAGTTGTATTGAAGGCCTGTAGCATATTTAGCAAAACTATTGAAATGTAATTACTGTCAATTTCCACGTTTATTACAAAATCATAATCATGTGAACTTGAGAAAGAAATCATGCATGAATGTAAAGGTTAGAATTACAGAAAATATCTAATTTAGAATATTGAAGTGTTGAACATTTAATATAAATTATTATTTTTATACAGTTATATATTTATCCAAAAACATAAAGAGAACATTTGTCCAATGACACACTTAGATATGCATGCAATGCTCGAAACAAGCACTGGCCTGCATGGGCCACTCACAAAATTAGCTTCAGGCCTCCAAATGTCATTAATGCAAAAAAATGTTCTTGCCTCATTGGGCAACCAAATTTGACAGAATTTGTTATGTTTTTCTTTGTTAGGGGACACCAGCTCCACATATTAAGCAACTAAAATTTGGCAAAATCTTGCTTTACTTGCCTGACTGGGCCATTAGGAGACGGGTTGATTTCAAGCATTGATATATGGGACAGTGCAAGTAATGATTTACTACGGGGACAGTTTTATGCATATTTCTCTAATATTTCTCTCATCACCAAGGAAACCATCTACAATCTACTATTTCGAGGTAGTTAATAGAAATATCATTAGAAATTGCAGTCATTTTATAGATTTGGTGGGTTTCCATTGGGCCTTGAGTGATGACAAATGGTTAGGGCAACCAGACAGGCAACCAGTAAATGTTAAGGAACATATTCATATTGGCCTCAGTTTAAAAAACAAAAACAAAAAGTTAATTTATAAGTATTCATGTATCCCTTTGATATTGGAAGTCAATGGAAAGTTATGATAATCTGTTCTAATGCCTTAACAGTGTATTTGCATACATTTATGGAAGGCCCTCTGTTGGGAGGAGAAAGCTAGCATTTCTTGAAGGGCTATGGTAGCTTTAAAAAGCTGCTATATTGCACAATTAACCCATCAGTGCCTAAGGCCCACATATTTGTGGTTTGGTAGTCCTACACTTAAACAAGAAGAATAATAGTTATGTGCAGTGTACATGAAGAAAGAGCATAAATTCCTCTATTTTTAGAGCCCTATTTTGTTACTCTACCTGCTTTAGTTATTTTTTAATGATTTTTATTATTGCGTAAATCGTTATAATTTAGAAAAATCCTTAAATTGGCAACACATTGTGATATTTGTAAAACAGATATTGGCGTCCAAATTGGCAACTTTGCGGCAAAGTCACTTCATAGTTGTCTTAAATGGTACTTACTAAATATTTTCCACCTATTTTTATGTCATTAATGGGTCAACAAAATTTAGGAGTTGCCAATTTGTAGAGGAAAACAATGATCAATTTTGCCTTAAAATAGCTCTCGTCCTTG
This sequence comes from Echinarachnius parma, assembly GCA_037951105.1. Lineage (NCBI taxonomy): Eukaryota > Metazoa > Echinodermata > Echinoidea > Clypeasteroida > Echinarachniidae > Echinarachnius > Echinarachnius parma. The sequence continues at coordinate 33,091 of JBAMJV010010824.1, read as the reverse complement.
ATGGGTCAAACTAAATCTACTAAAGTAAGTTAAGCGTCATGATCACCTTCCACAATACTTGCTTGACTGTACAAAGATTTTCTATGGTAATATGTTCCATTTTGTTTTCCACTAATGATATGAATGTCCACAATTCACTTTGCATGATGTATGTGCCTTTCTTCATGCAGTAGCACCGTCCAGCCTTGTACTGTGTTATCTCATTGAGATATACACATGCCTTTCCTTTGTCTTTCCTTTTGTTGTTGTTAAAAGTACATCATATAAATAAAGTATACAAATAAATATAATTTCTGAAAAAATATATTGGGCCTTATTTTTTTGTCTTTGTTGAAAGGGCCCCGTCGCAATGATCCTTGCTAGTAAATGCACACACACACACTCACATCATAAATCAATTACAGCCAACCTGCCTTTTAGTGGCCACCAAAAGTAATTCCTCCATACCCCCTGCAGAGAAAAACACTGTTATGGAACCAAGTTGAGACTATACAGGGTGGCCCACGAAAAACTGATCAGGATCCTTCTTGGAATATGGCAACAATACATCTGGGCCCCATTGCAGAAAGACTTACAATCAAATGTAAAGTTGCAATTAATTGTAAGTCAGATCAGGTGACTAAATGCACAGATCTGGTTGGATCTAATTGCAACTTGCAATCAATTGAATCTCTTTCTGCAATGGGGCCCTGGTTTCACTTGAGGGGGATTATTTTACCAAAGAAAATGATACCACAATCAGTCAATTTAGTTACCTAGTCAAGTTTTGTTCTTGATCAAATTTAGTGACACACATGTCGAGGTTCAATTTTTTTTTTAGAATTGAGGCAGGAAAAATGCCTCTCCCATCTGCCATAGTGATGAAATGTATGTTTTATGTATTTTTCATATGAGCATACTTTAAATACTTAGCTGGGGCCCTGTGAATCATTGAAATGGTGTTTTTCAATGTGGGGAAGGCATATTTTTAAAAGGTATTGACTATGGCAGCAGGAGAGGCGATTTTCCAGCCACTATTTTGTTGAAATTCGCTCTAGAACGAAAAACATACAGCCAGAATGACCGATATTGGTATCATTTTAGTTGGTAAAATATTCCTCATCCATTTTTGTTTAAAAGAGTATTCAAGCAGGTAGTGTTTATAGACAGGATCATCAAACTACTTCCTGGGAGATAAGATTAGCAGTCTGTAAATAGACAGGTGGTCTTTATACAGAGGTGGTCAATACAGGTGTTAATGATGTATGATTGTATCTTTTTAATTGAAATAGTTTTGAATGGGTAGATCTGGTGGGAATTTAGCCCGAGGTGTAGTTTCCATGTGACAACCTATCAGTTCAAACATCTATTCATTTGTTTATACTACAAAATATTGTTCCACATCCCAAGGAATTGTACTTTCAATCATCTTCCAATTGCTCACTGATTTGGTATCTTTAACAAAAACATGCATACACACACACACCACACACACACGCACACGCACAAACACATTGAATTGAACTTTAAAATAAAGAATGACACTTGCATTTTAAATGCTTGAAACTGACATTTATTAATTTTCTGCGTATACTGTACTGACCCTTAATCCCATTTGCGTATACACTGAATTCCCATATTAAACAGGAGTGATATACTGAGTATCATAAACACATATTATGCAATAAGAGATTGTTCACATTATATTATGCAATAAGAGATTTTTCACATACATGTATTATGCTATAAGAGATACTTGACAATTACATTTTATATATATATTATCTATTTGGGGTATTTCCATACAACAAAGTGGTTGAAATACATATCATCTGGCCAAATTAGTTATTGAAATCCTACATTTTTAAAACACAATAAATATATAACATACATTGTCAATTTAATTGCACAGGAATAGAAGACTAGCACATATCAGCCTTTTTTTCTTAATTTTTTGGCCTTGAACTATCATTTACCCATTTTCTAAAATTTTCTGAAACAAATTTTTAGTCTTATAGTTAGCAAAGGCCATTCCCAATTATTTTGTATACAGTCAACTAGCAAATGGATTACAAAATTATGTTACTTGAAAAATGATGATTTTGTGGTGTATCCCCCTTCCCAGTTTTCGTCCATGTCCACACATAATAATTTATAACTGTTTGACATTTGTGACTTAGAAAGTGTACCGTAAAACTCCGTGTATAAGGCGCACTTTTTTCCGTCGGAAAAAAAATTCAAAGTCGGGGGTGCGCCTTATACACAGGTATAGCAAAAAAAAAAAAAAAAAAAAAAATTTTTGGACACCCTGTAGTAATGTTCAATGCATATTACACTGGTGTAGAGCATGACAAGAGCTTGCTGTCTGTTGTAGCATTCAGCAACATATACATTTTTCACACAAAACAAATATTGGTTACAAATTTAAAAATTGCAAGTTTATTGAGCAAATACTGCAGCTAATGAATATTCATACATTCGTGAGCAGCAGGTACTCATTATATATGCAATTATCTAACCAGTGGTTATAAATTTTGCTCATAATTGAAAATAGTTGTTAGTTAATTAAGAAAATTGCATATATTGAATGAGTATAAGTGCTTATGAATATTCATGAATAAGAATATGAATATTTATGAGCACCAGTGTTATTGCTCAATGTGTGCAATTTTTGTACTAACCACTATTTTGTATGTGAAAAAATGTATATGATGATGAAAGCTACAATTGACATTAAGTCCTTGATATGCCCTAGACCAGCGATGTAAGTATTCCAACAGCCACTACAGGGTGTCTAAAAAAAAAAATACAGGGTGTCCTAAAAAAAAAAAAAAAAAGTTTTTTTTTTTTTTTTTTTTTTTTTTAGAAAGTTGGGGGTGCGCCTTATACACGGGTGCGCCTTATACACGGAGTTTTACGGTACTGGAAAAATTACCTAACAAATGCAATATTTGCTCTATTTTTGTTTCCATTGCCATATGATTTAGAAGCTACAAGTTTATGATTAAATTATTTTCTGCTAACTAAGTCTAGCCAAATACAATGTATTTCCCTATAGAACAGCAAAATGCTATAATGGCTTTGTGCTGTCAGTTGCCACTGCATGCACAATACTGACTTTGTATGATCTACATGTACGTCATAACATCTGCTGATTTGTGATTTTTCTTCATGCATTTACACTTCATTAGTCACCCTTTTTCTTAACAAAATAGAATTATAACCTTCAAATGAAGATAAACAATGCACACTCATCTTTAGGCCAAATCTGATTTGTACGGTTACTACTACTGTACTACCAAATACAAAACTAGTACCTTTATACATATACATTTTTAGACGCTAGCGATCCCTATTTTCAAGGATTGACTGATTGATTCACAAAACAAGGGGCCCAAAGCTACTATAAACACAGGAAATGCATTTGTGTTTTTATATCGCATCCAATGACATTAGCATTACTATCATTATAATTATCATAAAATATATTGTCAATAGTTTATCATTATCATGACACATGTACCCACATGCAGCCCCCAAATCATTCCATCAACTTTTCAGCACCTACATGTAAATGGATATAGAAAATTGCCAATACAAAATTAAAGTTTTGTGTTGCATGCATACGTACTTGAATGTCACCTTGATTCAATTTAACAAATGATATTACGGAAGGTACGAGAGAACAAATGATATTACGGAAGGTACGAGGGAACAGTAATCTTGAAACCAGTGGAAATTAAATGCCCTTTTGTAGGTGAATGAACACATATACAGATGTACATTTTGTACATGGCTGTATGTAATTCTAAATTCAGTGTAATCAACCATGCATTATTACAGTAGATAGCCTCGGTGAACCGGTCTGTATTTGATTATGAAATGATACATCAGGGTATTATCAAATTAAATTAAATTGAGAAGAACAAATCACGGATATCATGAATTAAATGAGAAAAAGAAATTGGGGATAAACCCTAGGATATAATATACGACTAAATTGGGTGTACTCATGTGCCACATTAATGTGGATAGCCTAGGTACATACTAGTAATAGTATGCAACCATGCAATATATTGTATAATAAAGAATGGTGGCAGATGGGCTAAAAACCTGCCATGTCTGTATAATAGAATTATAACATGTCTGTATGATAGAATTATATCATGTAACATAGAGCAAGCATGCAAACGCACGCTCTCTACTCGGTATTCAACCGTGCATATGTATCCATACATAGCCCATGGATGATCTATGCATAGTTCTAGCATAGTCTGGTCTGGTCTGGTCCATCATGGGCAAACACCATGCAGGGAGCAGGGGCCCGATTACGGACCAGCGACATTTACCATGGTAATTAGCATCATTGGCTCTAACTCATTGATGTCAATATGCTAGAATTACGTACAAATCAATAGAACGTAGCAGAGCACACATACCGCCCTTACTCATCTAACCGTAAAGCATATCTAGAGATCAGTGGAACTAGGTCTGGTCCTGGGTCATGATCGTGATCTCGGCCACAGGCCTCTGGTGGAGAGAGACTTGACCACTAGTATGCAGGACAGTCCTAGTTCCACTGATCTCTAGATATGCTTGGATAAACCTTTATGGTAAGGGAGGTATATGTGTACTCTAGCCACTAGCTATGCTCTTTTGAATGCTATTCTAGCGTATCGTCATTACCGTGGTAATGAGCTAGAGCCAATCATTATAATTACATTGGTGATTGGGCTAGACCGGTTTTGAGCCCTTCAGCCAAGACTACCAGCACATTTATCAGTCTCTTTTTCACAAAGTACCTGTATAATTCTACTACAAGGAGGCATCTCCGTATAACAAGGGGAAACCACAGTCAAATATTCTCTACAAGCACCATTTTGAACATGACATAACTTGCATTACATTAACATGTATGTATGAGGCTTAAAATGAAAAGTCTTGTAGTGGCCCCGGCAGGCAAATAACACCACAGGCTTTCTAATTTTGGTGAACAAAAAATTAATGAATCTTGAATAATATATATCTTTCACATCTTGATTTCCCAGATGGGCAAGTACAATTTGGCATCAACAGAATTTCTCTTTAAGGCCTGGCCCACTCAGGCCACAAGTGCTATTTATAGCTCTGTAATTTTATGCAAAAATGTTTGTTTGTTTGTTTGTTTTTATATTAAATACACTCCTGTAAACTGTAAAGTCTGTATATTATTCTGTTTGAAGAATACACAAGAATTGACTTCTATATCTGCAATTAAGCCTCTGGACTTCAATTCAAAACACAGGCTCTAAATAAATAAAATGTACACAAGCCTGTATTAAACAATATCGAACACAAAAACCTATTCATTTAACATTCCTTTGATACACTGCAAAATGTTTAGATTGACATCTATAAGAGGCAGTTACATATGCATGTACATGTTATACAACTCTTTAAGAGCATCCATATGCATGTAAACTGATGTAGATGGTTACTGATGGTATGCATTTACATCACATTATGTGCAATAAACACAGCATATAAATGCATCTGTCATATCTAATTATCTACCATATATTGTATTGTTTAAGAATACATAGTCATGGGTAATAATGATTGACATGATATGCTACCTGCATAAATGCAGACAGTGATGCGGTCTAATTGAAAACAAAATAACACATCCACTTCCTTTTATCTTATTTTATCTTATTTTATGCATGGGTAAACTGACCAGAAATATATTGACTTATATTAGTACAATGATGTTTTCAGCACACAAATGTTCATAGATTTAATTGATTATTCTGCTTTTTTGTCTCATAATCATGTACATAAACATGAAAGCCAGTGAATATATATATATACATTGTTGATAAAAAGTTACTAATCGCACATCACCATTATATGTATGCAAGGCAGGTTACAAAGGATGTCATCATAGCACGATGACAAAGCAAGGTACTTCTTGTTACAATCATCTACAGACAAAACCAAAAAGCATGTTTGTATATTCCATTAAAGATAATACCCACATTTATGCTACAATGCAATATCATTTGAGTCACTTGCTGGCTGAGAGCAAATGAGATGGATCGTTGTTATATAATATAACTTCTGTACTTGCCATAAATAAGCTTGCAAGCAGGGTTGGCATTTGGCAACTCATTCACTTTTTATTTGTTTAAGGGTTGAATGAAATATTGATTGATTGAAATCTTAATATTGGGAAAAGTACAAAAAATGTAACAATTAATAACTTCATTTTGTTTAGATCACATTCTTTTCCAAGAGTATATTCCATTAAAGATAATACCCACATTTATGCTACAATGCAATATCATTTGAGTCACTTGCTGGCTGAGAGCAAATGAGATGGATCGTTGTTATATAATATAACTTCTGTACTTGCCATAAATAAGCTTGCAAGCAGGGTTGGCATTTGGCAACTCATTCACTTTTTATTTGTTTAAGGGTTGAATGAAATATTGATTGATTGAAATCTTAATATTGGGAAAAGTACAAAAAATGTAACAATTAATAACTTCATTTTGTTTAGATCACATTCTTTTCCAAGAGCATCAGCTAACAAAAAATTAAAAATCAAATTTATTGAATAAAATTAAATGAACTAATTCATTTAATTTTACTGTTTTTCTGAGAAAAACTATTCATAGATTGGTCATCAACTATCAATAGACTGAAATAAAACAAATCATACATTTGATTTAAATTACTCTTTTTTATCATGATAATTAGAAAATGATATGGTTCAAAACTGTTCAACCCTGTTGCCAAGCTACTATGAGGCCCCTCCAACTCCCATTGATGTACATCACTAGAAAAGATAAACTGTACTTGAGTCTTTGTGAAGTTGAATCCAGCGGTCAGCCATCTTAGCTATCAAAATGAAATAAGATTGTTCTGGATGTGTAGTCATTGCCCATGAGCACTCAACATTTAGTCATGGTGAATTGGAATCCAATTCCAAAAGGAAAAGGCATGCTTGGTAGAACACCTTTTTTGCCAATCCTATTAACAAAGAATATTTCTGAAACCTGAAAGCTTGCCTGAAATTCTATCATTCTGAGAGTCTAAAGATGGCAACCCTTGCTTCAACCATACAGGGCAATACTGGATCCAGTGATATACATCAATGCTCATACCTGCCATGCCCTTTTTTAGGCCCTCTTCTGCTGGTCTGCATCATCTTCCACCAGTTCCTTGCGATCCTCTGGGTTGCGGGTCGATTTGCATGTCTTGGCCATGTACATGAGGCCAGCAATAAATAACATGATACCTACAAGCGAGAAAGTTGAAACAGAAAATTCCATTGGAAATAATACATTCAAACCTGTCAGTTAGTGGATACCTGTCTATAGCAGCCAACCTGCCTAGATACATTTAGGGTGGAATTCTGATCAAAAGGTTAAATTTAGCACAGTGCTAAAACGCGTCGTTTCGCGTCGTTTTACGTCAGAAGTAGGTTAAATTTAACCCACTGTTTTATGGAAAGCCGGGTAGTTACTCCTTTGGGCAATTCCAAGCAAACGCCGTGACGGTCAGAAGGTGTTTCTCACAATGAAAGTCCAAATAACTCATAAAATCTAAATATCTAGAACCAACTTTTGATATGCATCTGTTACCACTATCCTACCAATTTTTTACAATAGGAAAGAAAACCAAAATTCCCAATAAATTATGAATTATGAATATCAATATCTGCCGTAAGCCGTAACGCCGTGACGGCAAAAAGACATGGGTTTCTTACATGCTAAGAAACTAAGTAAACTCTGTGAACTACAGGAACATTTTGCACTTTTGTCAGATTGATTCTTTGTACTAGACATCAAGCTAGAACATCCAAATAAAAATGTAAAAAAAATCCAATGCTCATAGTAAATATGATATCATAAATGTATATATGCACTGTTACGCCGTGACCTCTGAATTGTACATGTTATATATATGGGAGATATTAAAGAGATGAATAATATGATATAATTTTAATGTAGTGATCCAGAATCAATAAAGAACTAGATGAATGGGTGATATAACCAAGATGCTATTAAATGATCATCCGCATGACACAAATTTGCAGCACAGCGCCCTCTATTGATCAAAAAATCTTTTAGGACATAACTGAAATTCTTATCTATTTCAGAAGTTAGTTAATGGAACCATCAAATATTAAAACCAAAATAAACTGGGTTCCAAAAGAAACTTATCACTTTTTCAGAGCGACGCTCACTAAAATCCACATCATCAAATTGAATCAAATTTTGACACAGATAAGCCATTATTCTCCTTATGAAGCATATCTTAAAAATTTAAAGTTTGCTTTTGCCAAAAAAGTGAAAATGCGATTGAATCACTACAGGTTACTTTTAAAAAATCACAGAAATTGCCCGCTGCGAACCTCCACGAAAGGTGGTCTATTCAGAACTTTCAATAGTTATTCATTCAACTTCAAAGCGGATTATGTAACCACTAGACTGGCTATTGTCCGGACCGAGCTCTGTGCCTGGAAGGCGAGCAGTTTCTGTGATTTTTGAAAAATGACTTCTTGCGATTTCACCTAATTTTATTCTTTGTTGACTAAAGCAAACATGACTTTTCTTAGATGAGCTTGCTAAGGTGTATCATAGCTAATCTATGCCCAATTATGATTAATGTTTATGGTTTGGATTTTAATGTGTGTCGCTCTGAAAAGTTGATAAGTTTCTTTTGGAACCTAGTTTACATACTTAAATGTAACAATGAAATATGAGACCTTTGACATCTGACCTTTGACCTTGTTTCTCAAAATAACATACAAATGTTGAATTTTTTGTCTGCACAGTGCATATTTGCAAGTGATTTGTTTCATGTAACATGATTTCAGAGTTAGTAAATGTTTGTTTTTGAATTGGTAATTATCCGAGTGACCTTTGACCCGTGCCCCAAACAGTTTCAGAAAATTTTCTCTTACCTACAGTACTCTTTCTAACAGTGATTCTGGAACTTAATTGTGAGAACAAAAAACGACAACAATATTTTGACCTGATGACCCCACTCCCTAATCAGGTCATATTCTTCACTGGACGCATACCAGTATTATTATCGTGTTATCCTTCAAGGATTCTCAAACTATCTTGATAATAATATAATTTTTGCATATTTGTTAGCTATGTGACCTTTGACCTTATGGACCAAAATCATATCCAATAATCCGTACCTATAAATACATGGATTGTACAAAGTTTGAACGAAATCCATCCAACGATTCTTGAGATATTGCAAAAAAAAGAACACTGATGTACAGATGCACGTACAGACAGACGGACGTACAACCCCTACACATACATGACTCGGGTAACTTTGAGATGGAAACATTATCAACTGACCCTATTCATATAATTATAGCATGAGCAATGCCCAAGCATACCTACAAAAAATATCCTACACTATTTGATTATGTCTACTGTATTATGTCAATGGGAATCCAGTAGGTAGGTCACGGCGTTACACAAAACGTTAACGCCGTGACCAAATTGATATTGATTAGATTAATATTTGGTAAAAGATAATGCTGCTATTCAGCATCCATATTATAGCCCTATGGACTAATACAGAGAAAACAAAAAATTATTTCATTCCCATTCATATTTTTCCAGAAATATTTAAAATATCTGTTTTTAGTGTAACGCCGTGACATATTGATGACTGTAAATGAGACAGTCACTGAAGCGGAACGAAGGGCAAAAATGACGAAATTGATATTTATCTGAAAAATTGAAGCAATGATCCTATCAACACTGAAATAAAATTTTATGAAAACTCCTTTCCGCAGTTCTTTTATGCTTAATATTTAATTGAATGTTTTGTGAAAATAACTGAAAATTAATTTATGCTATATATTAACAATAGAATAATAGTTTACAATTTTTTTTTTCAAAAACAAAATGCAGTTTTGGAAAGTTCAATCTTTTAGCTTTTCATTTGATACCAAATTTGTTATGGTACAACGAATTTGAAAAATCAGTGGTTATGTCAATGTTTGCTTGGAATTGCCCCTTTGCCACCATTGTCTCCGTTGGCACTTATCTTATTTTTTTTCTTCATTCAAATAGCGCTTTCTACACTCGATTTTGACAGCGGAAGTTTGGAGGTTTCCCCGCAAGATGAGTCCATGTTATTTATATGAAAAGTCAAATAAATCTAGCAAAATCAACGATTATTGTCAAGTTTCTATACACTTTTTTCATACTTTCTTCCTGCCAGTTTAGCGTAAAAATAAGCATCAGGCGCAATTGTAGTGTGGCGCTCCATAAAAATTTAACCCGGGCTAAATTTAACCTTTTGATGAGAATTCCACCCGTAGTGACCACCATCTAGAAGGTACCTGTTTAAAGAAGCCACTTTTCTTGTTTCCCTTTGGTTGTCGCTATACCCATTTTTGACTGTAGCTGGTAAATTGTATCTTTTAGGGTTTTCATACATGTGCTTCATGTATGTGCATATATATAAATGTTGCACTCCTAGGGTCCATCTTCGTAAAATTATCACTTTAAGGACTGCTTAGTCAATTTTGGATGAAGGCTCAAATGTAGCAATGCCGACAAGTGTTAAAATCCCCATAAATGTAGTTACATGCCACTCAAAATGTTCCATTTTATGTTTTATAACATTTGTGGGCGCTGCTACAACGTTTGTCTGCACTGCAGTACATTTGTGGGCTCTACAAGGGCTCCGAAAGCAACTACATATACATGTAAAAGTTATCTTAGTTGCTAACTAATACTATGTTAAACTTGGTTTGTTACCCGCAAATTAAACCCTAGTTGGCAACTACAAGATGGCCACCTGTAGCGTAGAAAATACACTAGTTACTACTTTACTGGGGTTTTATGATTTGCAGGCCGAATAGGTTTGTCATGTTATCATGTCACATAGCAACAAATAACATGCAAATAGCATATTAGGCATAGATAATTGACAAAATAATTACAGTAACATGCAGTTCATTCATCAATGGTTGATTACTGGTGAACATGTCAACATAAAAATGTGAATATATTCTGACAAGTCAATTAAAATTGAGCAATTCAGCAGGTAGGGGGAACTGGAAAACCAGCTATGATGTAAAGCCTTCAAAACAGATAACATACACTAACAAACTGATTACTTTTCTTTTGCTCTTAACATAAATCAATTTGAATGACAATATAGTTTGCAAATATATCACCTATCCCTGAGCTCTTATTCAAAACCACTCATTGAATATATTTTCACATATTTTCTAGTACCTTGTAGTTGTACTTTTATGTACACTAGTGTTATACTACAATTAAGTAATATGATAGTCTTTATGGCAACAGAGAAGAAGAAATTTAAAACCTTGTACATGAAGCACATATCATGTCTGGACTTCAAAACATATCATTCACATGTAAACCCGTAAGTATCAAAATATGATAGTCTTGATGGCAATAAACAGGGAGCAACTTGCATTGTTATGATAAGTACTGACATACATTAAGTACAAATGTCAGAAATCCAAATCAGATAATACAACCTATGTCATATCACCTATCCTTGGGCTCTTATCTTGATGTACATGTAGTACCAATAGTCTAGAGGTTAGATATCAAGTACAAAGAATGTTAATGTTGTCACTAACTACTGACCCTTCTGACCTGACATACTTTATACCAATCACAATTATAAGTCATGTGATTATGATCATTGTGCACACATGTCATAATGAACATTGTATTTAATGTATTTGAAACATGTATGCATTGACAACCTAATTTCATGACAAGGTATACACACACACTTTGTTTGTCCTTTGTGGTCATGACACATTTGATGGTAGAATAAAAGTTTGTTGTTTAACCCATTCAGGACTGGTCCCGAAAATACTTGGGCTTGGGTCTATGGAGAATGCATGTTATATAGCAAAATCAATCAGTCCTGAACGAATTGGATTAATAGTCTTTTGGCTGAACATGTGACTCTAATAGGCAAATACCAGACAGACATTGTTAGAAAGCAACCACATTCACCTATATGTAGTTCTTACATGAAGTCCACACACAATAGAAAGTTCAAATCACAGGCCAAACCAAAACCAACCATCAATTGTCTACTTGTTGAACTTGTAAGCTGCAAATGTTCAAGCCACATACAGGATATCCAATATTTGTTGTTCTTTTAGTCACTCATAACCAGAAATCTAAGTATCTGTTTTACTCAAACTACAACCCGAGATGAATTGTTAAGTTTTCTACTACATGATAGTTGTTCATAATAATAAATGTGAATTTAGAAGATAAATTCAATTGGCAACGATGGTAATTTTTAACTGTTTGAGACCAGCTGCAACTAGTGCATGCATTCAATATACACTGTTCAAAACTATGAAACTGCAGTCTCGGCACGTGAAACAGTTTTAGTGCCTGGGATCAAGGCCCCTAACCTGATGCTACTTTTTGGTTGCAATGCTACAGATCAAAAGTTTGTGTTTCATGGTGTAAACATTCATAAGAATTGTGTGCTTCATGGTGTAAAACTCCTTTTTTGACTTAACTAAAGTGTCCATATTTACATGCAACTATGTTGAAATCATGACTGTGAAACTTACCACAGAGCAAGCGCAGGTCCAAACCAAACGGTACAAAGCAGAAGATTCCTCCAAGAATGTAGAGTAGTCCCCTCTTCCAGGTGTCAATAAACCACAGCGCCTTGATGCCCTTTCCACACTTTTGTCTACAGAAGTTCACAAAAACAAGAGCACAAATCTCAAAAAATGTAATTCTAGTTCAACTAATCACCAATGATGATACCAATCATATACTTTATTCCTTCTATATTAGTAAGATTACATCACAAATTTAGAGCAGCCATCAATCTTTTCTAGATGTCAATTAACAATTTAATGAACACACTTTGCCATATCTTCCAAGTTCAAAATGATTGTCAACAACTTGATAAAAAGTAAACAAAATGGAAATACTAGTACATGTAACTGCTATGCTGTGACCTTCCTGACTATATCACCATGCAAATTTATCAAAAGATGAATCATATCCAAATTAAATAATTATTAAATTCAATCATTTGATTATCTAAAAATCAACATTAATAAACACATGTGGATAAACATAATCTCTTGTGAAGATACAACTTACATAATTTTAATAACATTTACTACAGTATTATGCTATTAAAAAACTGGATTTAGTCTATGGATAACACTTAATTCATGCATTAGAAGAAAAAAGTTACATTGGTAAGTTAAAATATAGTACATGGACTACAGAATCGATATTAAATGATATATCATAATGATATATATGAATGATCCCAGGGTTAAATTTAGCCTGTTGTTGGGAATTCTGAATGACATGTGTACAATACCTGCAGTATGTTGTATAGGTGCAAAGAGTCAGCACCTCCAGAAGGAAAACCACTCCTCCTGCAACACTGAGAAATGTAGAAACAATTTGTACATTAAACATCATTTTTTGTTATCATTGACAAACAAATGAAAGCTGTCCTAGTATCCAATCAAATATGTTTTTGATGGCGGCTACCTGACAACAGAAGTCACTTGTCTACAGTGGCTACGTGTTTCTGTTCAAAAGTCTACTAATTTCCTTCCTTGGCACCAGCGAAAAAATTAATATTTTTATTTTGGGGGCTCCTTTTCGGGGGCTACTTTCCAACTTTCGGGGCTACTTTTATCATCTCGGGGGCTACAAATTTCCGGTCTCTTTTTCGAATTGCAGGGGCTACTATTAAGCTCTAATGCTGTAAGTGATCATCTTATAAGCAATTGATCACGATCCAAACAGAAAAGCCCCCCAAAAAATCCCCAAATCCAATTTTTTCTTTTTTTTTCGGGGCTGCTTTTTTTTTTCGGGGGCGATTCGCCCGCCGCCCCTGTGTATTTTTTTGCTGCTTGGCACTACCGGGGTGACTTTGGCCGCCAGGGTGACGTTTGCCACTTTTGAGAAGGATGTATTTTCATCAAGTCTCACATTTAAGAACAAATTTCTTGTTGTTTCAAATATATTATTATAGGGTAATACATGTATAGAAATCAGAAATTAGTTACTAATGGCCCGATCAGATATCAACGGATATCGGAAACGTATGCCCAACGAATAGACAATTTGCGAAATTAAATTATCCGTGATGAAAGTCGTCTCCATTGCTTCATGTACAAAACAAAGAACAACGGACATCACACGGACAAGGAACGGACAAGAAACGTATAGAACGGATGGAAACTTTAGCTCTCCGTTTGACATCCGTTTTTGTGCAATCCGTTGATATGTGGACCGGGCTATAAAGAATCAGACTTGATGAAAATACATCCTTCTCAAAAATGGCCAAAGTCACCCGGCGGCCAAAGTCACCCCAGTTTATGGTACAGTTTACGGTACATCTGTTTAAAGTTATCTATGAAAGGTGAATCTGTTCATTAATAATTTTGACTTTAATAATAATATTTTATATTAAAATATAATATATACTTATATATTTAAAAATACTCATTTCAACTTATTGAAACAAATACACATAGATCCAAAATTTTGCTGAAGCCTGAGTCACAAAAAACACTCCGACTCCAAGAGAGCTAAAATGAGTTTCAACATATTACAGAATGTTACTTCAGCATTACAGAAATGTTACTTCAGCAATACAGGAATATGTTACAAAAGATCATTTACATTTTACTTAGGCCGAGTCGGTTTCGGTCGGTCACACCGGGTTCCGAACGTCCACCATCGGGTCCCGGTTTTGTTTTTTCGGAAAAGGTGCCCGAAAAAAAAAAAACACAATTTTTTACTACCGTAAAACCCGTGTATAAGACGCACTTTTTTTCCGTCTGAAAAATTTCAAGCGGGGGGGGTGCGTTTTATACACAGGTATAGCAAACAAAAAAATACAAAAAAAAAACACCATGTACGTCATGTTTTTTTTTTGAATGTGTTAGGGCATGACAAGAGCTTGCTGTCAGTTGTAGCATTCAGCAAGATATACCTTTTTTCTCACACAAAAAATATTGGTTACAGATGTAAAAATTGCAAGTTTATTGAGCAGTAATACTGCTGCTAATGAATATTCATACATTCGTGAGCAGCAGTACTAATTAAATATGCAATTTTCTAACCAGTGGTTATAAATTTTGCTCATAATTAAAAATAGTTGTTAGTAAGTTTAGAAAATTGCATTATATTTAGTGAGTATTGGTGCTCAATGAATATGAATGAATATGAATGAATATTTATGAGCACCAGTGTTACTGGTCAATAAATGTCAATTTGTGTACTAACCACTATTTTTATGGTGAGAAAATGATGTTGATGAATGCTACATTCAACATTAAGCTATTGTCATGCCCTAGACCAGTGGTATAAGCATTCCAACAGCACTTCAGGGTCTTTTTTTTAAAATACAGGGTGTCCAACAAATTTTTTTTTTTTTTTTTTTTTTTTGGGGGGGGGGTGGGGGGGGGGGCTGTGAAAGTTGGGGGTGCGTTTTATACACGGGTGCGTCTTATACACGGAGTTTTACGGTAATCACTTTTTGGAATATGAGAAATGATATACTTGCTAAATTTCTCTTCAGTAGTAAAACACAAATGGGCGCGCGCCTAGGCCAGTGTGTTTCCCACGACACTACAGGGTGTTTTAAAAAAAATAATGATATAAAAATTAAAATTAAAAAAATTAACAAAACATTTTCTTTGGGGCACCGGGTTCCGACGTTGCAAGTCGATCGGAACCCGGTTTATAAAATATCCGTGATGATCTCAGGCCTACATTTTACTTTTAAATTACTTATCAGCTTATCACCAATCCATGGAAGTGTCATCATAAAACTCAAAAAATTAAGTACAAAGAACCACTTTGTGATTAATATATTTAGGAAGAGAAATGTTGAAATGGTTTTAAATCTCTTTTTTTTCCAGGGGGGCCTTTAAAAAAAAAAAGTTACAGCCCTATGAACGTAGGGGGAAGTTTTGGGTCAAAATAGAGGCCTCTGGTCTCATATTAGTGTAAAACAAAAAAATATATTTTAAGCATCAGCTGTCCCTTATACTTCCATTATTAAATAGTTATAACATTCATTTTGAGAAAACAGTAAGATCTTTCTTCTATGCTGTTAGCATTTTGCAAATTTATCATCCTCAAAATACCACTTGATGAGATGTCACGCGAGTCACGCAAAAGGTTGATTTGTTAAAATTGCAGTAAATTTAGATTACTTTTCAAGAAATGTTTATATATCCTTAAATATAGGAGTGATACTTTATCAGTTGATACAGTAATAAAAGCATTTGCTCTGGCACCCTCCCATAAAAAGCTGCCTCAAAAGTGTCACGCGAGTCCGTTTGGACTCTGTCACGCGAGGTCACATGCCAGCAATGCATTCCAAAGTCAGAGTAATAATGCCAAATGTACATGTTTTTAAGAGGATATTTTATGGAACATAAATTTTATAAGAACATTTTAGAAGTAAAAATAAAATAAATACAATGTACAAGCAGCCAGATTACTGGTGGATCACTTCCTTGCTGCTTCAGCATTTAATTTCACCTGGCAGTGCATATTTTTGGAAAATGAGGGGGGCGAAGGAGAGGCGATGGATGAAGCGACCAACAAGTAGGCATGGCCAGGGTTTTATGACGGGGGAGGGGGGCAGAGACAAAAAATAATTTTAACCGAATGACACCTAAAGTCAATTTGGGGTATTGTGTGCACACGTTAGCACACTTGGTGAGCAAATTGGCAAGAAACCCTTAGAGAAGGGTGGGGAGTAGGGGCCTGCTATTTAGTACCTACGGGGGGGGGGGGGGGGGGGCTGAGCACCGAAGGGCTAAATATGTTATTCTTATTATGTTAATAAGTACAATGTACAAGGGACTGGGTCAGGTGGCCTTGATGGGGTTTTAGGGGGCACAGCCCCCCTAGAAGATTTTGGATTTGGGCAGTTGAGCATTCTCAAGATGTGGTTAGGGTTAGAAGAAGACTATTGTATCATAATGAATTAGAGGGGCCATATCTCTTCATTTTAATGTTATTTTATATAAATTTCTGAGTCCTCAAATTTTGTTTGGGGGGGGGGGAATAATACAGGCCATCCCCCGCACCTCAAATGTTATTTATTATTTTATTTTAATTTTGTTTTATTATTATTTTTTAATTTTTTTATTTATGATTATTTTTATTTCATTTTATTTTATTTATTTATTTATTTTTTATTTATTTATTTATTTTTTTTGTTGGGGGGGGGGGGGGGGGGTTATATCCCCCTCCACCCCTCCCTCGTGATCAATGCCCATGAGATGCCCGCAGCCCCCAGGCTTTGGTATGCTTGGAGGGGGAACCTCAAGAGATGTTCTCAGCCCCCAAGCTTCGGGTCTGCTCAGAGGGGGTAGCCCCAAGAGATGCATGTAGCTCCCAGGCTTCAGGTATGCTTGGAGGGGGAAGCCCCAAGAGATGCACACAGCCCAGGCTTCGGTATGTTTGGAAGGGGTAGCCCAAGAGATGCACACAAATACTTTTGATTAACAAACCCACAATGATATATTCCTTGTGTCTAAAAGCAAACAATTGTATGCAATTTAGCTCCCACTGGGCTATGTACATGTAGCTATCATGCTTCTAAGGGACATGGAAAATAGCGCCCCATCATAATCAAAACAATGTGACCCCCCATCCCCTAAAACATGTTTCCAAGGGAACCTCATCCAGAATATAATTAAGAAAATTGTTATTTATCATTTTAATCCATACAAAACACTTTTTCCCAATGTAAGGTTTAATGATTTCTAGCTTAAATGTCAAGTTGTAGATTTATGCCTCCATGCTGTGAGGATACTCCGTCACGCGAGTCACACTCTGTGTCACGCGAGTCACGTTTTGTGTAGGCTATTTCTCAAAATCAGGAAGACTTGGGGTATTGTACTTTATACTAAGAATGAGGGTAGGTTATCAAGTTTGTATTTCACCAGTCAGTAACCAGATCTCTTCTTTAGATGGATACGAAAACCAATTTAGAACAGAGTGATGTCAAGAACCTTGTTTTGTACCATCACGTCACGCGAGTCTCGGCAAAGGATGGCTAATTTCTAAGAAAATATGAATCTTAGAACATTTTTTTTCCTTCCTGCCCATGCATACCCAGGTAGTCTTAGTGTAAAAAAGTACCTAAGAGTTAAGTTTAGAAAGCCAGTTTAGTGCTGGCAGAACTGTTAAAAGTTAGATTTTAGTAAAAATGTCACGCGAGTCACCATGGAATCGATGTTATAATAACATGTCACTTTATTTGAAGTTTATTTAGATTCTAAGTAAAATAATCACCATAAATTCAAACATATAGAGAAACTGACCAGAACTATATTGTGATTAAAAGAAGGCAAAGAAAATGGGATTCCAACAAAAAAATAATCACCAGAACTGTTCAAAAATTTTATTTTATTCACAAGCAATTCATAAGGTGGAATTCTTAAGAGCAACAACATCTTCAAGCACAAACAACATATCATTATAAAAAGTAATTATTCTCATTAAGTTCTTGTAACTATAACATATTTTAATTAAACAATCTTAGGCAGAGAATGTGAAAAAAGTTAAAAAGCCTTCTAGATCAATCTCATATCTCGGTACAGCTCACTTGTACATGTATCTATAGCAGGTTTTGTGCGCTTGCATCAAATATTAGATTATGGCAGTGAGTTGATGATCCCAATAGTATCATCTAGGCAAGTATAATTGAATAATGTTACAATGATACTGGCATATTTCAGGCAATAATCTGTAAATTACTGTATGCAGCTAGTTCATACTGCACATGAAATACTACCATGAGTCATGAATGTGAATTAACGTGATATCACAGAATGTCATTCATATCGATCAAATGTGGACAAAATAAAAAGAATTAATTTTGATGTCTCAGTGCGCTTTTAGCAGACTCAATTCGTACATGCTCTCTAGCCATTTTTTGTTTACGAGTGGTAAAAAAAGGTAGGGCCGAGTCAAACCGGATATATTGTATCCGGATATGAGCCGAGTAAAAACGGACGGATATCGGATTTATCCGAAATGTAAAAAAAAACCGAAAAAAAAACCATGGAGCTTTGATTTTTGATACTTCAACCATGGTTCAACGGTAAATCCAATTTTTTTTTTCCTTTCTTTTTTTTGCGTATACCGTATTTGCTGTGTATTAACCGCACTTTTTTCACAAAAAAAAAAAAAAAAAGGGGGTGCGGTTAATACACTACCGTATTATGCGCACTTTTAAAAAATTTTTTTTAGGGGTGCGGTTAATACACTGGAGCGGTTAATACTCCGACAAATACGGTACCCGTATCGGAGAATTTGATATTCGGTATCCGACCTTCACAGTCGGATACCGAACGGCTATCTGTTTGGACTCAGCACTAAAAAAAGGTAAAAAGTAATTTTAGTGGCTGATCGGGCACTAACATTCAAAGATTTGTATTTGGCATTTTTAAAATTCTGTGCTATTTACATGTACCTGCAGGCTGCAAGTAGATAACTTTATAGATTTGGGCATAGATTTGGGCAAAGAATATACAAATATTATCATCAACTATGTAGACTTTTCTGGTTATTTTATTGTCTTTGTCTCTTGTGTAATCAAGTGTTCTCATTCTCTTTCCCCTTTTAACCCTTTTCTTTTTTCTTAAAATGTTGATTCCTCTTAAATTTTTAATTTCTATTTAGTATTCTCTTACTTCTTTTCTTTGTGCCAAATATCAACATTTCAAATTCTGGTGAATTCTCATGAAGATATGGTATGAATATATACACTGATGAATAAAACAGACATAGGCCCCATTGCAGAAAGAGATACAATCGATTGTTAGTTACAATTACTTGTAAGTAAGATCATGTGTTCTAAATGCGGAATTGAAACGCGTAAATGTCTGACAATCTATTGGTAACTTACAATCGATTGTATATCTCTTTCTGCAAACGGGGCCATACATGTACATTTTATTTCTTTTACAAAACAAGAAAATTGACATCAATTTTCTGAGTTAGTTTTATGAATTACAAATGACTCACAAAAATAAAGTCAACATCAAGGGAAGGGTTCTACAATAAAATTTTACGATTTTAGTAGACAGGTATAAGACTGTGCCCTATTACCAGATACCACTATTCTCACCGCACAAAACAAACATTAGATGCATCAAATAAAAGTGGAAATTATACGAGCAGCTGAATAAACTCATAAAGAATACATCTGTTGTAAAATTTCTTTAAAAATTTGAACGTTTTTCTCAAAATCGACTTTGTTGTAAACCCTTCCAAAAAAGAAGCATCTTCCCAACGCCAAATTTTGCGTTGTATTACCGAACGTGATCGATTATCCCTTGACCTTGTTTTGCATGGGAATGTCACTGATATGCACGCTGTCACAGGTGCGCAGCAAATGAGCATGATGGAGAAAATGTTGCTGAACATCCATTTATTAGTATTACCCTCCGTTAATAATGCCGACTGTCAAATC
This sequence comes from Echinarachnius parma, assembly GCA_037951105.1. Lineage (NCBI taxonomy): Eukaryota > Metazoa > Echinodermata > Echinoidea > Clypeasteroida > Echinarachniidae > Echinarachnius > Echinarachnius parma. The sequence goes on along the minus strand of JBAMJV010010824.1, from coordinate 12,583 downwards.
AACTTTCAAATTTAATAAATTTTTCCTATGTAATTTGCATGTCTGGTAATACGACACGTTCGGTAATACGACACCCTGCTATA
>JBAMJV010010823.1:0-44808 GCA_037951105.1 Echinarachnius parma | reverse complement strand
CCAAGCTCAGCCTAGTACAGTAATATTTATGTTCAAAACGATACCACTGAATAGTTATTCTTCTTGTTTTATTTTTTTATTATGAAATTTATTATTTATTATGAAATGGTGGGAAAGTCAAATTTTTAACAATTTTAAGACTCCATTGAATATGTTCCAAGTTGACATTCGTGTATTTCATAGAGAAAACGTTGCCTTAAAAAAAATCTAATCGAAATTTGTATTAAAAAAAAAAAATGTTACTTGTAAACATATTTGTTTTTCTTTGTTCTACTTGCTGTAGGAAATAGACACTGGCTCTGCTGAGCGCTGTCCTTGCCTGGGTTAGCCCAACCAGTGTAAACTAGTTCTACATCTTACTCCGTCTGACTCTGGCCTTCCCTGCCAGTCTGTTCCTGGGTGCCCCAATGGTTCTAGTGCTGGCTTATCTTTTCATGGTAATTGTTCTTGCAATTTTCAGAGATATGCAAAGTTGGTTGATTGGAGTGGTTAAAGTCCAGCTTTATGTTACCGTGAATCTAACAATTTATTTTTAGGCTATCCCTCATCAGCAATGTAACATGGTTTAAGCATGGGCTATATCTGGCTATTCATAGTAGGCCTAGCCAGGTAGCACAGGGCCCACCAAGTACAATCACAATTTATTTTCCTCGTTAATGCCTAATGGAAATGGGTAGGCTAGGGTGCTCGGCCTCTTAACTCATTATTTGAAATGTTATCCAGTAATTCATTTTTGAAATAATATAGACCTACCAGGTATCAGTAGTAATATTACTAGTGCCATTACCACTTGGTTATAATGAATAATAATAAATTGGTTACTGTTGTACTTGATCTGTCACACCCTGGCGAGGATGGGGATAACCGATAACAGCTTTACTGCAGGGTATGTTTTTTAATTTTGAATTTAAGATCAAAATACATTGTATGTGCTGGGGCATTAAAACAAATTCTTATCTTGATTGCATGTCTGCATTAATTGCATTTTGTTGGTACAATACTATTGGTATCTTGAGCTTGAGCTATATGCAAGGTTGAATAACCCTTTTGAAGCTTGCCGGATTATGAAATGTAGTATCTTATTTAATGTTGGTGTGTTACCCATGTCCATTATTATCTTTAAATTGAGTTCACTTGATAATAAAATCGTTGTTATTTTCTCTTTTCTCATAAAAACAGGACTAAGGCAAGATCATGGAGCATGTGACATCATGAGATCAGTTCTTTGGTGCGTCAGTGGAGCAGAAGTACAATAACATTAATAAGGTATGACTGAAACATTTGATCTGGTGACAGCTGATCAAAAATATGTTCTTGCATTAATATTACTGTTAGGTTTAGTGCTAGGAATAATGATGTTTTTTTTAAAGATTTGTTGTATTGATTTGAGAAAAATCAATAGTAAAGCAAGCAATTAACTTATACGTGCTGTCAAATTGAATGAGTAGAGTGAAATTAAGGACAGTTTAGTTGAATTAAATATTATACAATTTGGAGGTATCAATCTAAATGGAATGAAAACAAAAGTATTTCCAGTTATACTCTATGATAGTATTCATCAATTCCATTTTCTGTGCATACTTACAGGCAATCTGTATTACACCCGAACACTCATAAAGAGGAAGGGTGGGGGGGGGGGGGGGCGGAGTGGAGAGTACAGAGTACTATTCACAGAGATTTGGTTACCTTGTCTGACTTAACAAGTGATTTAAATTGATGTCAACCACTCACTCTGAAACTTGTATTCTAGTTAAATAGGGAGGGGAGGGATGTGTAATTATTATAATTATTTTGTAATTATAATTTTTTTTTTTTACATTAAATTTGTTAAAAGCTCATTATGATAGGACACACACTTAGCCCCCAATATAACTACCCCACTGTAATACCTATTTTGACATTTTAAATGTAAAAGGCTATTTTAAACACAAATTCTAGTAAATGTTTATTTCTTGCATTAATTCCTACAGGTGGGATCAGCATGTTCTTAGAGCCGATGACATCCCTCATCACTACCAAGAGCACATCATCTACTAGTGACAACTTGGGTGGCAAGAGAGAGATGCAACTTCACACACATTCCTTTACAATTTCATGCCACTAAGTTGCAATACTCGGTTCAACAGGAATACACTCCAACTAGACTGAAGTAAAATCTGTAACTGAAAGGGACACAGTTGTATAGCCAACTAATCATGCGCATTCAATGTAAAATGTCTCGATATTAAATGGACCAGCATGTAACCATGAAGCAGCAACTGGAGAACATTTGCAAATCGACCATGAGAGCCATCATATTGTTTGGACAGATTAGACAGACAATATCTTACAGCATCAGCAACTAAACCATACACCCAGGCCCAGAACAGTTAATACAGGGAAACCCTGTTATAACGAGCTCGCTTAGTACGAGGTACCGTTTATAATGAAGAGAATCCTTTGGTCCCAATTGTTCCAATGGCATAATGCTCCACTTATAATGAGCTCGGTTATAGCGAGATTCTGGTTATAATGAGGTAAAATCATTAGTCCCGACTACCTCGTTATAACAGGGTTTCCCTGTACACCCAGGCCCATTCTATCTGATCTAATGCACGTGATATTTTAAATGATCATTTTTTCATTTAACTTGTATGTATATTTTTTCACTGGTGTAATTAATATCTTTCAGCCCAATGGGAGGGAGGGGGGATTTTTTCCATATACCCCCCCCCCCCCCCCCCCCCCCAAAAAAAAGTGAATGTATTTCAGAGGACAAATTTTCATTGGCTGGGAAACAGTGAAATTTCAATTTCTGTCCTATATGTCTGTGTACTTATGATGTGATGTGAGGATTATGATATTCAGTAAAATAATAAGAATCCTACAAAATATATACACAGCCTTTTGTTTTCTTTGGATTTTATTATGATAGCTTGAATGATGTGGAATATTCACAGTATGAATTACAACTGTCTAAACCATCAAACATAAATTAAAATATCTCTGTCAAATATTTATTGTAAACCTTGAACAGTGGAACCTTGTTAAAGAGAGGTCTGATGTAACTAAACGTAAACCCTCTTATAACAAGATCATTGTGCTGGTCCCAGCTCTTTATAATCTGTTTGTTTTATGACCCTGGTATAAAGGGATACTAGATATAACAAAGTTGTTCATGGTCCCAAGGACCTCACTTTAAAGAGGTTTCACTAATTGCAACATGTATGATGGATTGCATTTGAATGTCTGTAATTTGTGTGTACTGTGCCATATGTGTGTATTTGTGATACTGTGTTTTGAAATGCTTGTGTGTATGTGAGTTTGTATGAATTTGGTGAGTATGACTCTGTCACATGTGTGTAGTCGTTTCTACAACATCCTTACCTAAAATAGATTCAAAGTTGGAAAACTTTTAATCTAAGTTTACTTAGTCATCATCACAGGAAACAATACATCACATACATTTAATAAATTAAAAACATTTTGATTGTGGAGCAATAATTATAACTCTTATAATAATCACCATCTGTCAAAGTAAAAAATGCCACTTGTAACTGAACAAATCCCCTGCCCCAATTGTAGTGAAGATACACCAAATATTAAACAGTAATAACTGTAGGTGTGTGGTGGTGGTTAGGGGCATTGGCGTACCCAGGATTTTGTAGAGGGGGAGGGGGTTTAATTTCTTCTGAAGAAAACATTTCTGTCAGGGGGAGGGGGGGGGGGGGGTCGGGGCGGGGGGTTGTGGTCGTAGAAAAAAAAAAGTTTTCGAGGACGAGACCATGGTTTTTCGCACTTTTCGAGGCCGAGACCATGGAAAATGACGGTCGAGACCGCTAAAATTTGAGTACGCCTATGTGTGTGTGTGTGTGGGGGGGGGGGGGGGGTGGGGTAACAAGTGTATTTTCCTCAGAGTTTGGTCTATAATTATTACTAAGAGAACATGCAAGCCTTTATATGCATTAGTCTTATACATACAAAATAATACACATTGAAGACAAATATTGGAAGGTCTAAATACTGGGGGAAATATTTATTAAAACAAAAAAGAAAACTGACCAGAAAAAAAAATAAGCATCGAATAAAACAACCTTCTTTTTTGTTAGTGTCGGTTGCTCTAAGTAACTTGCGTTGGATCAATTGGAATCAACGCCGCAAATACGCGATGGTGATTGGTTCCCGGGAATGGCTTGTCGTGCAACGGGTCCCTTGTGCAATGTCAACAAACACGCAACACACACAACACAGTCATGCTAGGCGAAAAGAGACAAAACATTGCTGTACAAAAACATACTTTTCTGCAAATCTAGTGGTGGGTCAGCGAGTTCTCAACGGATTATTGAAGCCAAATAAATTGCGGATTCACACTCATTTTCAGTTTGAAATCCTAATGTAGAACTTTGTTGCTATTTTAGTGTAAATTTACGTAACTTTCGTCAGGTATTATGGCTTAAATCAGTTCACAAATTAACGCTTAATTTCCTTTTTATTTCACTTTTTCTTTATGACATGTAATTTTGTGTTTATGAACGTGTTTTGCATATTTGTTTCATACACCTGTGTAAATTACAAGACTTGACGTGGGAAACTTAAACATTAATCGCCATTTGTAGAGCAATTCATCGTGAATTAATTTTGGCCACTTGTGATTGAACTTCGTGGTGAAATTGTTGAGTTCACGTGAACGCGCGGAAATCCATGCGTGTGCGCTGGCTACCCTTTTTAAGTACATGGCCTATGGGAGTGAAACCGCCGGTTAAGGGTGTATGCCTTCTAAATCATTATTAGTACGGACGCACCCGCGTTCGGCCTAATACAAATCTGATGACAGTATATTATATCAATATCAATATATATATTTTTTATATAAATTATAATATTGTACACATACACTATCTATATATACAAATAAACCACATGTGCTCTTTTTACAGTCAGAGCGTACTACAGCTTGTGTATACTACTATATAGTGAACATATTATCATCAGATTAAACGCACCCGCGCTCGGTCTGAGATAAATGTAATTTATTGACAACTGTTAAATATAAATGTATCTATAATAATATATTTAATTTATTACAATTTTTAACTAGTGTATGAACGCAATTGCGTTAAAATAAATGTAAGTACCAATAATATTGTTATTACACTTCTTGTCAGCAGATTGCACGCACCCGCGCCCAATCTGAGGACAATATATATAATATATATGTATTTGTATTAATTGTGATATTGTACACCTGCACATTCTATATATACAAAGAAACGCATGTGCTCTTTTACAGTCACAGACGAATCTTGTCTATGAATATTCAGCGTTTACTTTAAAGATTTAAGGATCGCTCCTTTCACAGATTTATAGTGTCAAGTGATATAAAGTAACGTAAAACAATCCTATTTATGCTCTCATGCGGCTCCAAACCGCGTTATCTCGCATGAGCGAGTTGTTCCTAATTGGTCCATAACGGGCAAATTCTATTGGCCGGTGTACACGGGTGCTAAACCAATCAGCGAGGCGCTGGCTCGGCTTGCTTGCTAGGCGGGAACAATAGCGGAATCAACCGTTGCGGGCCGGCTGGTCGGGGGGTGTCATAATTATATTTGCATATATTATGATCATATCAGGATCATGACTATTTATGACTTGAGCAGACATAAATTATGTCCGTGTGACAAGGCCTTTATCATAAATGGCAATTTGTTTGGGAAACTAGGGGAGTATGTGTCCAGGGTTGTATAAGTATTTTCTACCTCGGGAGAAGGGGTTCAGATTTCCTCTCTTAGTACAAACAACTATTTCCCCCGGTAGGCGCTAAGGTATGCCCGGATATTTCCCTTCTTGTTTTCAACATGAATAAGGTAAGCAGGGGTATGCTATCAAGGGGCTGCATCCCCTATAGGTTTTTGTATGTAGTATTTTAGAATCGTGTTTACCGCAAGGGAAACAATAGTAAATCTATAATAGTAAAACCAAGAGGTGGTCAAGAGGCATAGCCTCGGAAGCTTTGGATTCGGCACATACAGTAAAGTCTCACTATTTGTTTATAAGGGCTATAAATAATTTGTTCGTAGGGATGAAGGCGCTATCCATCGTCCCCTACCCGGGGGTCCATAGAGGCCGAAGCCCCATAATCTTTGAGGATGTGAGCAATGTGCAAATATAAAAATGGTGCACTGAGAAAAATAATTAATTTTTTTCAATTGAATGGTGCAAATTGTTTTGAAGTTTTCTGGTACACCAATTAGTGACATACTATTTTGCTTTGGCAGATATCGAGTTATTGCTGATTGTATGCGATTTGACAAAAATGCATACGATTTCCGTATTTCATATGAAAATGGTCATGGATATTTTCATTGCACACAATCGGTCTTCTTGCGTGCAATGATGACATGATAATAAAAGAAAAGGAGATTAATGGGTGAAGGGGTGGTATAATCTCTCTTTAAAAAAAGGATTTTGAAGACATGTATCGGGCTTTGTGTTTACTATAAAGATTACAATTTTAGTTAAATTGCAGAGGAAATAATGTCAGATTTAAAAACGTCAATGGAAGGAACTTCAGAAGAAAATGTCAGCGAAAAAATGCCAGAGGAAAAAAAATATCACTGAGAAAAGCGGTACGCATACCAAATAGGACAAAGTGATTGTATGCAATTTATTCGTCAAATTATACGTTCCTCCCTCGCCCACGCGTATGTGCTCGTCTACCCATCTTTCTCTTAACAGGGTGGCCCCCAAAAAACAGAACGGGGCATTTCCCAAAATATAGTAACAAAATTATTTTATCCATCGGATAGGGTGTCATTTCCAATGACTCGATATCCGTCAAAGCAAAGTAGTATGTCACTTGGTGTACCAAAAAACTTAAAAACAATTATATGCCCATTCTCTCGGTACACAGCTGAATGCACACTAACAATGGCGCGCGTATTGCTCGTCGTTCAATGATATGACGGGCAGTAGGTGCGATTTAAGCCCTGGTCACAACCCGCCGTACTTGCAAGTGCGTGCTGTCTACTTTGGGTATCCGTACGTGGTGAGTACCGCCTCAGTACGGATTTGGGAGCACGCAGACACTCCGTAGCACTTTTAGTGCACGAGGAACTTTCGCTGCGTTCGGGCTGCGGTCGGGCTACGGATTCACCCCCAGTGCGTGTGACGCGCGTGCCCTCTACATCCAACGAGCGCACAACGCACTGACTCCGTGAGCCTTTTAAATTTTGCCCACGGTCACTTGCTCTACGGACGGCGCACTTACCGCGTGCGCAACGTACGATGCACGCAACCGCTCACGGCCAGGCGTGGCGTGCGGGCCATGTACTTACACCTTGCGCAACCGTGCGTGTGACGTGCGTTGACGTACTCCCTCCCTGCTGGGACTTCTGGAGAACCTCGGAAGGTCGTCCTATATATGACCCCGACATGGGGCGGAAAAACTCACGTTCATCGCACTTGCACGCACTTACAACATGCGAGTGAGTAAGGACACCGTACGTGAGCAGCACGTGTAAGTACGGCCTCCGTACGATAACGTGGCAATCGCACGGAGATCGTACGTTGTAAGCACGTACAACTCACTTACCACGTGTGCAACGTACGATGCACGCAACCGCTCACGGCCAGGCGTGGCGTGCGGGCCACGTACTTACACCTTGCGCAACCGTGCGTTGACGGTACTCCCTCCCTGCCTTTGCCACTCCCTCCCCACGTTTTCATAAAAACGTGGCGGCCGTGGCCTCCCCAAAAAACGTACGGACTAAAAACACGCACGGTGGGTTATGACCAGGGCTTTATCAGGCACTGACTTGGTAAAAATTGACAAAAATGGGAACCTGAAATGGTGTCACTCACAGCGCCCTAAAACAAAAATTACACGAGCAAAATAACTGTTCCTGGTATAATTTTTCATTGGAAAAGACAACCCTGCCCTATTAGGGGATTTTAAAGGAAATATTCTGAAGTTTTTTTAAATAACCATTAAAATTGCCGCAACTTCTAGCATCACCATGGAAACCAGCACTGAATAGACCACGCCCCTTTTTTATAACAAGAAATGCAATTATAGTACAAATAATAGTTAGGTGTACATTGTATAATCATTACCAAAAAAAGTAACTATTTTTTAATGTTTAAAACACTGTAACTGGAACAACAAAATCCTTCCAAACAGTTGAACATAAATACAAAGTAAAATTACTCAAATAGGGTTGCCTAGCAACATAATTTTCCCTAGCAACCATTTCATCCTTGCATAAATGCTTGAATTTTTATTTTTCTTTTTTTCTTTTAAAACCTAATTTAAAAATAATCTGAATCATTAATAGCATTGTGGTGGACTTTATTTTTTATTTATTTTTTTTAATTTATTTATTTATTCCTGCATGTCTCACAGTAAACAATTTCGTACATAAAAAAATAAACTGTCATAACATCGATATAGAAACACACAGAGGTCGGCAGTATAAGCTAGAAGCTTGAAGTTATGCCATACCTTAGATTTTACAAGTTTTACATATTCTTAAAACATAGATAAACATAAATTAATACATACAAGAAAAAAGTAATAAAAAGCAAATATGAAACATTATTTACAAGTAAAGAGAAAGATAATAGTTAAGTCTCTACAGTATGTTCTAGAGCAGGAAGAAATATAGCAGGCATGATAGAAAGGTACAGTCCATACTGGAAGAGAAATACGGGAAACAGAGAGAGAAAAAAAAAAAAAAAAAAAAAGTGGGGGAGAGCTGAGAGAGGGGGAGACAGGTGTGAAGATGCCTTTATGTAATTACTTAACAGTGACATGTTATGCCGAATTACACATAAAAATATATATAGAATACTACAATACAATGTTATCGTAGGAATTAACAAACCAACTGATTGAACAAATATCTTACACAAAAACGTTTGCAATGAGCATGCGTTTGACTGCATTTTTAAAAGAGTAAATTGTAGGCAAATTACGTGTTTCAATTAACAAAGAATTCCAAACGTCTGGACCAGTATGTCTCACTGATTTATGTGCCAGTACTGTACGTGAATTAAACAAATGCAAGTTAGCTGCTTGTCTTGTCGAATAAGAGTGAATGGCATTGTTTTTCAAAAACATAGAAATAAACGAGGTAGGCAAAATGCTATTATTATAACGATACATGAATAAAGAGGTTTGAAGAAAATTAATTTCACCGACTTTAAGACATTTAAATCTAACAAACAACGGATCTGTGTGCTCACGATAACCAACTCCAGCACAAATTCTTAGAGCCTTTTTCTGTAACAAGTGAATGTCATCTGTTACACTCTTTGACACAGCCCACAGAATATTACAATACGAAATATAAGGCAAAATCAAGGAATTATAAATCATTAATAATATTCTGTCAGACACAAGATATCTTACTCTATATAAAATCCCAATACTCCGAGAAATCGGAGTCATTATACTATTCCGGTGGTCATCCCAGTCTAGCTTCTCATTAATATGAACACCAAGGAACTTAGTACATGCCTTTCTCTCCAATACAACACCATTCAATCTAACAACCAATTGTTGCTCATTACAAATCTTTCTTCCTTTAAAATGAATATAGTTCGTTTTTGATACATTTAGAGCTAACATATTACTTCGAAACCATTGTGTTAACTTAGGAAGCTCAATATTTATTCTAGTCTCGACTGTATGAATATCACGATGAGAAAGGAAAATGCTTGTATCGTCTGCAAATAATATATATTGTAAGGCTGTAGATGCATTACATATATCATTAACATAAATAAGAAACAACAGTGGCCCTAGAATAGAACCTTGAGGGACACCACATTTTAAAGCAAGAATATCAGAATTTACAGAATTATAACACGTATACTGCCTTCTATTAAATAAATAACTAGAGAACCATTTCAGAGCGATACCCCTCACTCCATAATGTTCCAATTTACACAACAAAATTGAGTGGTCGAGAGTGTCAAAAGCTTTACTAAAATCCATAAATACTCCAACCACATGCTGGCGATCAGCAAGGGCTTGTGACACACGGTCATAAAATTTTAGCAAGGCAAGGTCAGTTGAATGCGCTTTACGAAAACCATACTGGTCTGGATTGAGCAACTCATGTTTGTCTAAGAATGTGTAGAGCCTATTATAAACAACTCTCTCTAATAACTTTGAAAAACTTGACAAAATTGAAATTGGTCTATAATTGCATATATTCATAAGATTATCTTTTTTATGAACAGGAACAACCTTAGCAAGCTTTAGAAAAGAAGGAAATACTCCAGTTACCAGAGAGAGATTACAAATATGTGCCAGGGGGACTAAAATCAGCCCAATGACCTGTTTCAAAAAGGAAGTACTTATCTCATCATGCCCGCAAGAGTTACTATTTTTCAATGAAAATACAATATCAAGTATCTCAAACGAATCCACAGGCTTAAAACAGAGAGATGCTTGGGATGGGTTAACAAGGTACTCTTTGTAATTTGTCCCATTACTATCTATTTCCCTTGCTTGATTAAGCCCAATATTAGCAAAATAATTATTAAACACGTTAGCAATATCTCCTGGATCAACAATTTCTGTATCATCATTTACAATTTTGTGAGGAGCTTCCGTTCGCTTGCGCTTACACAAAATGTCTTTCACAACTCTCCAGGTAGAAGACATATTGCCGCTCGCACTTTCAAATTTTCTCGAATAAAATAATTTCCGTGAAGACCTTATAATGGATGTCAATTTGTTACGATATTTCTTATACTTCTCAACATTTACAAGTGAGGATTTCTTTAAACTCCTTTTATATAAAACATTTCTCCTTTTAATAGATTGAAGAATTCCTTTCGTAATCCAAGGTTGTCTCCCTTTCTTTACTTTAATGCGTTCCAAGGGTATGTACTTATCAAAATAACAAGAAAATTTTCTCAAAAAGAACTCAAAGGCCTGCTCAACATTATCACAAGCTATTACATCAGCCCATTCTTCTAAGAATAAAGCATTATTCAAATTAAGTTATGTTAGTCTTATCAAAGTTACGCTTACTATCATTACATTTTTTCCGTGGCCCCTTAATAACATGATCATAGAGAACACAAAACACTGGTAAATGGTCGGATATTTCACAATAGAACAAGCCTGACTGACTATGACCCTTTTCCGTCTTCACAAAAATATTATCCAACAGTGTCAACGACTGACCATTAATTCGTGTTGGTTTATCAATCAATATTCCAAGGGCATTCGATTCCAAAACAGTTCGAAGACGAAGGGAACTCGGGTTATTACATAGCAAATCAATATTATAATCACCCATAATACAGACAGATTTATTCAAGTCATTAATATCAACCAATAAAGATTCAAGATCATCTAAAAAAAGTTTCACATCTGTATTTGGTGGGCGATATACAACACAAACAATCATATTCTTCTCATTAGGAAGGTCTACCTCCACACACCAACATTCGGCACTGTTACTTTTAAATCGCAAGTCATGCCTCACATTAAATGTTAGCAAGTTTGAAATATACAAGAGAACACCACCACCACGTCCATTTGCTCTGTCATTACGTGCCTGCTTATAACCCTCTAACATAAACAGAGGAGGGGACCTAGCAGTCAGCCATGTTTCAGTGATACCAATTATTGAAAATCCAAAGTTCAACGAGGATAACAAAATATTTAAACTATCAAAATTCTTAGGGAGACTTCTTGCATTACAATGTAAAAAACTCAACAATTGTTCGTCATGAGAAAATTGAGACATGTCCAAACAAAACTCATTTGGCACATAATATTGACAATCATTGTTTTGTTGTAATTCATGTTCTTCTATATTCATTTAAGGTTGAATAGACAAACAAAGACATGATTGAATGTACCAACCAGGTCGATGGGTTCTGTATCAGTGTATGCACAATTTGGCATGCGAAATAGGGAAATGAAGGGTAGGTAGGAGAAAGAGAGAGTAGGAGAGAGAGCGAGAGGGGAGAGCGGGAGGTGGGAAGGGGTGAGAGAAGAATAAGAAAACATAATATATACAGTGAACGATAATATAAAAAACAAAAGTAAACAATATGGTAAATCCATATTAGAATGAGGTTACAAATAAAACAACAAAAGGGTGTTGTTAACAAACCACTCCACTAAATTGAGAAAAACAAAAATGGGGATTTTTTGAACTAACTAAAACTAAGTAAAAATATGGTTATAGTACAAGTGTAAGCAATAATATAGCGACGCACAGGTAAAGATGAGAGAGGAGAAAGACGAATAAGTGGAAATAGTAGAGCTAATAGTTGTATAATACACAAAGTACATGTACATGAGAGACACATATATGAGAAATCATGGAGAAATACATCTATTCTATAGTGTGGCACACAGCATGTGGTAGTAATTTCCATCTAAAGAGTAAGAAATACCACACATGCACACATTGTCCGAATGTTGACTGAAGGCCTGCACAAGGCAGCAATAAATCTGGGTTTATGGGTGCGTTTGCAAGTTAAAGGTGCATTACGCAGTAAAGTATGGTGCTCCTCCATCGCCTCTCCAATGGCCAGCATAAAATCGGAGCTTGGTCCCTTTCTGGTACAGATCCTGCACTTCCTTGGCATGTTTCTTTTGGACTCCAAATCTTTTCTTGTCATGTCATCTACGATGTAGAATCTTTGATCACGTAGGGCCTCCCTAGCCTCCTTCATAATGGCCACCTTTTCCTGGTAAGACAATGTCTTCACCAGGATGTGGCGTGGACGATCACCTCTCCTCCCATCCCGATGCGCACGCTCTACCTGGATGTTCATCTTGAACTTGGAGCGCAGGATGTCGCTAACAACCTTCCCACAATCCTCCTTATCATCGGTCAGCTCGGGGATGCCCACCACACGGAAGTTGTTTCTCCTAGCCAGCCTTTCATTCCTGTTGACTTCAACATCATGGAGCTGCACTCGGTGCTCCATCTCCCCAAACGCTGCCTCCATTTTGGACAATCTCGTCTCCAGCTCTTTGTTCTTTTTCTCCAGGTCGTTGATGCGTAGTCCCTCAAACTCGAGGGCCCGATCAACTCTCTGGATGCTCTCCATCATCGAGCCCACCGCCTCCTTTATCATCCGCTCAAAGTTCAGCGATGCAGCTTTAAGATACTGGGCTGCAGTTGAGCCTCCCAGGTCCACATTCTCGCCCTCGGGCACTGCATTGGCATGGTCGTCTAGGCCGGCAGTGGTGGCTGTATGAGCGGATGGGATAGCCTCTTCAGCGGTCTGCACAATCTCCACATTTCCACCAGCTTTTCCAGCCTTATTCACCACAGACTTTCCTAACACCTTTTCTTAGGTTGCGCTCATCCATTGTAATTTAAATCGATAAATAATGAAGATAATGAAAACAAGGCAATGGATATCGACGAAACAAAGAATATCTAGATAATATCTGCAGGAGCGGTTTTAAAACATGTGTCGATCAGCCTGTTGCCATTTTCTAACTGTGATTCTTAAAGGACATACAGCGTCTAGATGGCCTAATTTTCACAATTCGGCTCTCTATACGTAATTTTTCCTGAAGAAAAGGAATTTGGCAGTCATTTCCCATGAAATCAATCAATTTTGGGTTAATAAGTAAATACATAGTTGTCCTGGGAACGCCCCTTTTAAATCGCCAAAATGTGACGTCATCTAAAGAACGGACTAATGAACTAAATTCTGTAGATGACGCGTCATGACGTAAGCCAATGGATTGTCAATCAAGTGTCAATCACGCTGCCGATTCTGGACCCTAAATGTGGGTGGGGCGTAAACTGGCTGCTAAATGAGATTTGGAATCAGAAAATGAGTCTTAAATCACTACTGTGTTTATTTTCATAGATTTTTTTCGGCAGACATATTTTACAAGTCATCAACTATGGAATAAGTGCCAAAGGTGCCAATAAGTGCAATAAGTGCCAAACGTCAACTCAATTCCACATAAAATTGATAGAATAAAATATTTGCTAAAAAACTCACCCTTTGATATTATCACATTTAGTGAAACCCACTGCGACGAAACTGTAGGAGACAATGAGCTGCAACTCGAAAACTTCGACCTCATACGAAAAGACAGATCACGACATGGCGGAGGAGTTATACTGTACATTAAGGCTAACATTTGCTATCAACGCCTTATGGATCTTGAATGCGATCTCGAGGCGATTTGGATCAAGGTAAAATTACGCAACGCCAAGCCGCTACTCATTTGTGTATTGTATCGCCCGCCTAATAGTACCTTAAAGGTAGTTCAGATTCGTCAAATGAGATGCGCGGCGCCATCTTGCATACGCATTGCGCACGGTGCGTAATGCACGTTAGCTCAGTGTCATGCGGTGCGCGCAAACTAACCCAGTTCAAAATGGCGACCCGCTATGTAGCATCCCCACGCTTGATGCCCTTTAAGTTTCTTTGATTCATTAACTACTATGATTAACAAGGCGCTTGATTTGGACAGCGAATTGATTATAATGGGAGACTTTAATTGTGATTTTTCTTCCGACAATTTAGATTCGTACTCACAAACATTACTATCCATAATGCAAGGATCTCTTTTAACGCAACTTATATTATCTCCTACACGTGTAACTCAGAACTCGAGGACTCTCATTGATCACATATATACGACATGTGAAGACGAGCATATTAAGTCAGGTGTGATAAAAACTCATATAAGTGATCACTTTTTAATATTTACAATTGTAAAAAGAAATAATATGAATACCACGGGCCAACATAATGTTATACAATTTAGAAATTTTAAACGTTTCAAAGAGGATGACTTTGTAAATGAACTTGTTACTTTACCTTTTGTCGATGTGACTAATGTATTCAATGTTGATAAAGCTTGGGAGAAATGGTATGAGTTATTAATGAGTATAATTGATAAATATGCACCATACAAATGTAAACGAATGAGAAAGAAGCCATGTCCCTGGGTTACGGGTGACATAATTGAAATGATAAATACGAGAAATTGTATTCATGGGAAAGCCTTAAAGTTTGATTTACCAGGATTATGGAGGGATTATCGGAATATAAGAAACGCTGTAACGAGTACAATACGAATGTCAAATCATGAGTACGTACAGGGGCTATTGAAAGAAAGATTTGGAGACTCTAGTGCATTGTGGTCAGTAATGAAACAAATATCGAGCACTAGTTCTAAAGAGACTGACATTAAGCTACATTTTGACGGTAATGATATTGTAGAGCCTGAAATGGTTGTTGAAAAATTGAATGATTATTTTGTAGATAGTGTATTTGAATTATTACAAACCACTGTAAATGAAAATGAAGAGGCACACAATTATATTGAAGTTTGTTTAGACAGAAATAACGACAGTCCCCCAACAATTGGAGACTCAAATGGTTCAAGCTCCGCCCAAACCTTTGAATTACCTCATGTGATGAATGAATTTGTGATTAATGAAATTGATAATCTATCCGTCAAGAAATCAACAGGTGCCGATGATATTTCTGTGAAAATATTGAAAGCTATGAAAACGGCCACAAATGTTTTGGAAAGCTTGGTATATATTTGTAATCAATCGCTAAGGACAGGCGTTACTCCCAAATCATGGCGACTAGCAAAAATTCGACCAATATTCAAGTCAGGAGAAAGATCTTGTATTGAAAATTACCGGCCCATTTCATTGCTCTCAATTATTTCAAAAATATTAGAAAAATGTGTACAGAAACACCTTTATTCATTTTTATGTGCTACCAATTTCTTAAGCGAAAAGCAATTTGGCTTCCGACCTGCCCACTCATGCGAATGCGCTCTTTTGTGCATGGTCGATGACTGGGCCGCCGAGGTAGACAAAGGTCTATTTTGCGGGTTGGCATTCATTGATATGCGTAAAGCATTTGACTCTGTCAATCACGATATCCTGTTGAGAAAGCTTGCTCTGTGTGGTTGTTCAGAAAACGCACTCGATTGGTTTAGGTCTTATCTTTGTTGTAGAGAACAATTTACTGAAGTAGGAGGTAAGAAATCACAAACAAGAAAAACCTCATCCGGGGTTCCGCAAGGCTCCGTACTTGGACCCCTCCTATTTACAATATATATTAATGACTTGCCAACCAGTGCTAAAACTGGTAAAGTATATATGTTTGCCGATGATGCAACACTCTTTGTAAGTGGATCATCACTTGAATCTGTCGAGACTCAGTTAAACGATGCTATGAAAGAAGTTTTTGATTGGACAAAACATAATAGATTGGTATTGAATGTTAAAAAAACGAAAGTAATGCTTCTTAGCTCGAGACAAAGACTATCTACTGTACAGAATAAGAAATTAAGTGTCAATATGAATGGGGTAGAGCTGGAACAGGTAACCCAATATAAATGCCTTGGTGTAATTCTTGATGACACGCTAAGTTTTAAATATCATGTTGATTCTATAGTTAAAATAATGAAACAAAAGTTAGGCATGGTAAGAAGAATAAAGCATTTATTTACACAAGAACAATTAGGCAGACTTTATTGGGGGTTCATTTTACCTCACGCATTGTATTGCTCGACTGTTTGGTCATCGCGTTCTGAAATTAACCATAAGACAGTAAATACACTTCATAAACGTGCTGCTTATATAGTTAGCGGCAAAACCTGGGCTACTCCATCACACGAAGTTTTAGATAATCTTACTTGGCCCACTCTTAAAGAACTGTTTAATAAATCAACTGCATGCATGATGTATAAATGTGTAAGTGGTACAGCACCAACTGTATTATGTAACAAATTTTGTTTTAATGATGATGTTTCGTTACGTACAACTCGCAACAGTAACAAGAAGTTATTAAGAGCACCATTATGTAAAACACAATTCTACCAGAAACTATTTGTGTATGCTGGCATTGTATTGTGGAATGCCTCGCCCGGACTCAGTTTTTTTACGGGGGTTCCGAAAGTGAATGTTCAAGTTGATTTTTTTATTTTACCGGGTTTTCCCACGTGGAAAATATGTTTTTATTAGTAATCTTCATGAAAATCTACCTTAGATATAGTAAAACACAATTTTGAGGCAGTTTTCTTGTCACCATATCTTTAAGCGAGGTTTGGTTATTTTGCTTAGTAACCGCTTACCCATTGTTATTTGTGCGCGGGTCACGTAGCTAGCGCGGGTCACATAGGGGTCACGCATAGTGCTGTGGCACTTCGTGGAATCCGTGAGCGAACTTTCTCGACGGGTGAATACACGTATAATTCACAATAAACCGTTGGACGATGGTTTATTAGATTTAGGTCTATAACTCCACGAAAAAGAGATTTCAAGCCCTAATTTTGTCAGGCATGCTATTAAATGTTATTTTCTTTCATATAAGACAATAACCTCGCAACTTTTGAAATTTGGCTTGCAAAAGAGGGGCTGTCCCTTTAAGAGTCTAAAAATGCTCGCTAATACAAGTTCTCCTTTGATATTTTCGATGACATTTTTTTCCAGTGACATAATAATTATGTAGCATGGGTAAAATGACCATGCAATGATATTTAATGTTGCCTTTAACGTCGAATGATATAGCGGCCTTTAAGCACTACACCAGCGTGGCCAGACTAACGGTCGTAAACCTAGACCATGTTATTGTTTAGCCACTATCGCCCACCCGGTATGGGGATGTCTTATCTGACCATGAGGAGGGAAGAACGGAGTACATCTTGCGTGGGTCAGCACAATATCTGACTTTGCAGAATTGTGTGACCCCAGCCTGATGTGTTTTTCCCCTGCTCTTTTCAGGTGTCTGTCTCGCTAGCGGTCTCAATCCCGGTTCTTGCATCGTCACCCCACCCATCCACCCCATATTTCTTTGTGTTTGCGCCCGGCCCGAACCACCACGTAGCCACAACTACACACCGGTGCTACAATTATTACCATTGAAATTAGTACAACTGGTATTTTACCAGATAAGTTTTAACCGGATGACTCCGAGCATTTGCGACTGACAGAATGGGAGGGCGAACTATACCTACATCCCGTCAGCCAGACCACGGTACGCCACAGTGCATACAAACTACATTGGAAATTGGGAGTCTTACTTCTACGACCTGTGTATTATGCAAATGGACATTTCATTTTTAATATTTGCGCCTTCTGCGTCTTAGAAAGATGGTACAATAAAAAAAATTAAGAAAGGCGTAGTTATTTTTCAAACCTTTATACATTGTATTCTTCACTGGTTTCAACATACATATATTCATGTTAATATCTAGTCATTGCCGCGATGTATCTTGCCACGACGTTAGTAAAGCTTCTTTGATTGTCGTTCATGGTGTAGATGCACAGGGCACACCGTCCCGTCAACGACTCGATTCCAGAACATACTGTATACAGTATGTTCAGCGCATGCTTATCCCAGGTAGTGAGTCATTCAATGTGGCTAATGCAGTACCCAGATGCAGGACCAATGTAAACTGAACGGAGCAGGCCTTATTATATGTTTTCGACTATCTGGAATATTGGCTTAAAAAAGCATTTCATTCCTTAATAGATGAAAGGCCGATAGTTGAGTTTTGGTAGAGAGGGCGCTATAACAAATAATTTGTTGTAATGAAAAACTGAGTGTCAAATTTGAAAGAACATGCACTTTTAATGACATAACTTTATATGATACAAATCGGTTCAGAAACAGCTGAAATATCCATAAATATAACCATTTGTTATTATTGTGGGGCCCCATAATAATTAGATAAGTTCATACAAATGCTTACTCTTTTCAAAAAGACAAAAAATGTGTTTAAATAGTTGTTGAAGATCTCTCTATTTAATCATCATTAGAAAAAACATCACATGCACAATTTTGTATAAAAAATGGTTAAAACCATTGCGATTTTAGGAAGCACCCTCTTGTGTTTTATCGGCTCTTTTTTAATGTTTACAGGCTTTTTACTTAGTCGTTTGTAATTTGTTTGACCAAAACTCAACTATCCCTTAAACATGAAAATATGGACTTTGTTTCACGAAGTATCATGTTTCATGAATACTTACCATTCCACATTGGGAACCCACAATACTGATACACCCATCTACAGCGTTAGTAAAGCTTTGCTGGATGCCATCCATGTTGTGGGTGCAGAGAGCAGACCGTCCAGTCGATGACTCGTAAACAGTAAACACTGCATACAATACGTGTTCACCACTGCTGATCCCCAGGGAATGAGCAAATGCTGCTCCTGCAGGACCAGTGTGAACTACACGGATTACCCCTTAAGAAATAGTTATGTATTTGACTCTCTGATATAATACTATGAATACTTTTTAATATCATAATACTTACCATTCCACACATGGTCCTCGTCAGATACGGGTTTGCATAACCACTTCCTTGACTGATACACCCAGCCACGGCGTTAGTAAAGCTTCGTTGGATGTCACCCATGGTATAGAAGCAGAGAGCTGACCGCCCCGTCGAAGACTTGTCTTCAGTAAACACAGCATATAATACGTGTTCACCACTGCCGATCCCCACGGAGTCAGCCAATATGGCTCCTGCGGGACCAATGTGAACTGCTCGGATCACATTGTGTGATATGTCTCCGACACACTTGAGTTCTATTTCAGTGTATGATTCCAAGTTAAGATCGTTGGTTTCTGTACAAAGTCTTCCCAAGTATACATGTTTACTAGATGTTGTTTCATGTTTGATTAAATAGAAAATATACTTTTGGAAATGAAGTGCTTGGACATAATCACTTCGAATGAAATTCTCTGTGTCATATTTGAATGTACGAGAACTACGTGCAAGGGTTAACGTATTTGAGAGGCGATGGTTACTGACGGGATGAGTAGTTTTCGGCTGATCAACAGGAAAGCTGAGCCCAGTATACAAGAATGGACCGTTGTTAAGGCTTACAACACCGACTGTCGTGACATCAGTAGGTGCGACAACTGCGTAATTACCTGTCGCATTGTGGAGTGAATAATTGTTGGCGATGTTCATCAAGTTTCTAGTTTCACAGTATTCATCGCAACTCCAGCACGTGATTAATAACTCAACGGGTGCTGGGGCTACCGCTACCAACTTATTCTTATTTGGAGAATCATTAGGATGGTCAGCGCACGAATCCACATTCACAGCCTGCTTGAGAGTAAGGTTCGAGTAGAGTTGATAGAGTCTCCTGTCAGCCCCGATGTAGATATCTCCAGTGACATTGTAAGTGGTGATGAGGTTGAAGGGCAGGGTGGGGTCAGGACTGATGAACGAGGAGACGAGATAGGAGGAGAGAGGGGCCGAATGGATGCACTGAGTATGGAACAGTAGGGTGGCGACGAGGAGAATGTTAACTGCCATGTTTGATGCTCTTACTTGTCTATCCACTAGAACAGTTGGTAAATTACCAGCCAGTTAATGTCTGTAAAGAAAATAATAAAGGGGAAATCACATTTTACAACACATAATTATCCAATCTCCTGTTCGTACTATCCTTTAAAATATGATACAAATCACGATTATTTTTTTTTATTCATTTCGATTGCTAAAACTTTTGAAGGGTAATAAACTTTATTTTGTTATTACTTATGTTTAAATAACTAAAATTACCCTTCAGCGAAGAAGTAGTACCAAAAAAACAAACGTAATAATTGTAACATGGATTTTATTAGCTGCATCATTTGTGAAGGCAAAGTTTAAACTATTTCACGTGGTGGAAAAAATACAAAACAAACATATTTGTTCCTTGAGCACAGATGAGTTTCGTGAACAACAACAAGTTTACAGAAACTAAATTCAACCGAGAATTTCATAAACTATTGAGCTAATAAATGTGTTTCTAGAACTGTGTGAAAAGGGTCCTTTGTTAAATTGTGATAGAAAAGAAAACTTGTTTATATAACATGCAGACAGTTAATTTAAATCATAATAGCTATGGCCTATATTTACAAAGGCATGCCTACTATCTTCCAACTTACTCTAATCGCCATGAAGAACGAACCTACGTACTGAACTTGCACTGAGAGAAATAGAACTACGCATTTAACAAAGCGATCTCATTCAAATTACAATCATATCCAAGTCAATATTGAATGACAAAAGTTTACAATATCTGCATTAAACTCACCTCATATGCTAGGAGTTTCTTCCACCGCACATATCACATTGGGAGCAAGAGTTGTACGCGAGTTGCAAGATTCAGATGAGGTATCGTGTTGAAGATACTGAACAACGTGTATACCATCACTCTTTTATTCCGACAATGGGAAACAAAATTATTTTAAGCACTACTTCCTCATATTATTGTCTGACGTTTTGGAATGGGCGACGGGGAGAACGTACAAAATGTATGGTTTGGATTGGTATTAGACTGGTGTTGGCACAAGCATGACGAGTAAACATGCAGAGATCACGTCGAGTCATTCATTTTGTTCACAAGAGCGTGAATTGTTACGGAGCAGTTCCCTTTTTCGCTCGGGATCTGCACAGTCGCCTCGCATCAGGTAAATATGAACTTTGCAATTAGAAGTCATGGAATACAGATCTGAGGTTATTTAGGCAAATAACCTTGCACACTTATTTTGATGCATTCAATGACTCATTCTCTTCGTACCAAAAAGGTACGTCTGAATGCAAATAGAATTTGACAATTCAAGGCCCTTCACTAAAATAAACATGATACTTTATACAATGCAACGAATACACTTTTGTAAACGTCTTATGTCTATATACGCATTGCAACACAGGTACATGTTTTACACAGGGAAACCCCCATTTCTAGTACCGTCGTATACTGGGTATACGTTCTTTTAAATGATAAATGTACATATCGCTATTGACTTGTGGTGATATCCAAGGGTCCCGTTGCAGAAAGATAAACAATCGATTGTAAGTTACATTTAATTGTAAGTCAGACGATTTGCGCATTTCAACCAATCAGATAATTTGCATGATCTGACTTACAAATAATTGTAACTTACAATCGATTATATCTCTTTCTACAACGGGGCCCAGGTTTAAGTCAAAGGATGTGTTTGCGAGTATATTGAATTAAATGTTATGGTAAAATTTGACACACTGGTTGTTCTATAGGGCTATAGAAAGGTACAATGCCTAGTCAACATAGATCTACTTATGAGAAAAACTAGTCTTCAATAATTCCCATATTATTTTGTAAGTATCCTTTACTAATTTCTATTTATATAAAACAAAGGATATAAATGTTAAATCACCTATTGTATAGACTCACCTTGAAGGGCCTAACGTGTCTTCATTCCAGCTGTTCTTAATATGCTGACATTAAATTAATATCACTATTAATCAACTTTTACTAAAATTGTACTAGGACAAAGTGAGAAAAAACGTGGGACATAGGATTTATGACATCAATGAGAAGAATGCACAGAAAAACGTTCAGCAAAAACACAAATTATTTTTCAGACAGCTATTACATTTATTCATCCCAATTAAAACATACATTCAGCAGTTGAAAACAAAACAACAATTATATTTTATAATGTTACCATATCATATAGCATGTCGTGTTGGAGTACAACAATAAAATACATTTTTAAAATGTCATGCAAACAAAAATATTCCTCTGCGAAAACTTTCTCTTTTTAATTTAATTTTCATTAGTATATATTACAGAAAAACTTTTATTAGGAAAAAGAATATTTTGAAACAAATCCCATTGTCAGTTTCTACAAATCTTGCCAAGGCTGGGGATTCACAATGCAGGCCAAGCACACATTTAAAAAGTTTGATCGAGATTGAGTACCCCATATTATTTTATTTTAAAAAAGAAAATGTATAGCAATATTCTCATCATGGCAAAAACCTTGTTAACATTATTTTTGTACTATTAAATCTATTGATTAAAACGTTCTATTTATGTTTTTTGTAATCAAATATGTATGCAATTCTAAAATAGTTTGTGTAATTTTTGTACCAACATGTTCGAATTCATATTTAATGTGATTTTCTGAGCATGTAGCTACGCTATGCGCTAGCTGACTTTTCATAATTCTATTAAATTTGTAAAAGATGTACGCTAGCCTATCGCGTGCATATTATAGTCAATCTTATCTTGCACAAAGAAAACGGAACCTCTATTCACATACTACACCCTGTGATACGTTATACAATATTTCCAACATTATTTGGATTAGCCAACTAGCGAGATAACCTAATAAACCGAACACAAAAAGGAACTACCCCCTAAACACTGCTCATAATTTCATAACCGATAATTGTTTTAAAATATCATCTTACCACAATATTTCTTCAGTTTGTATTTACATTATGTGTGCAAATCAGAGATGTTCATCACTTCATGGCTGAATGAGCACAGATTAAAGACAAGATGACCCAATTTCAAAAGTCACAAGAACTTACGCATGTCTGTACATTGTTGTGGAACAGCACATGTGACTTTACCATTGTCCAAAGCCTCAAAATCCAATTGGAATTCCAGCAGTTCCCTTATACCTTGTTGTATTTGTATTAACAATAGAAGCATGGGACAGGTTTTTTTTTTCAAATTTCCCTTTCGTTAAAAAGATATTTACTATTGAAGTGTTCAGATGTTAAACTATTCACTGGATAGTTATAACCGTGTACAAAATCAGTGTAATGAGTTTGTGAATATCAATTGGCATTTTTGCTCATTACTCTGCTATATAACCCCATTCAAATGTTCACACAATACCCAGTGGACATATAAAATCACAACAATAATCCACTATTCATCACTTGTTTTGCGCATGTCAACAAAGTCACTAGATCCCTTTAATGCCGTTTGAAATTCCATCCAGTTTGATTTTGTAATGGCACATGTGGTCAAAGAGTGATACACTATTTTACTGAAATGATTTCTAAACATACATTGGGTGATTTCAAGTATAGTGTTTGGGGTTGGTGTTAGTGCTTATTAAACACTAACATCGGCCTTAGCCACCATATTTGAGATGACTTCGTGTTAGGATGGTATACAGTGACATTGGGGGATTTCAAATATGGCGCCTAAGCTAAGGCCGGTGTTAGTGTTTAAATACCAATCGATAATAGGTAGGCCTATAAACTTATGTGTCACGTACCGTATATCAACAATGTGGCATATCTAATG
This sequence comes from Echinarachnius parma, assembly GCA_037951105.1. NCBI lineage: Eukaryota > Metazoa > Echinodermata > Echinoidea > Clypeasteroida > Echinarachniidae > Echinarachnius > Echinarachnius parma. The sequence goes on along the minus strand of JBAMJV010010823.1, from coordinate 20,750 downwards.
CAACCCCTAGTGTTGGGATTATATTTTATTCTTGTATAATTTTTAAAGGGATCTGGTAACATTGTCAAAATCTTAAAAACTTATTTGGAATTCTAGCTGTTCTCACGTACCTCACTATATTCGTTTTACCGATAGATGCATACAGTAGATTTCGGTTTTCCAATTTTCAGTTTCGTTATAAAAAATAGATATGATTCAAGTGTTCATATTGATAATTATCTAGTGGATACTTATAACTGTGCACAAAGTCAGTCTAATAAGTTAGCAAATATAATTTATCATTCTTTACTCGGTCATATGAAATTAATTTACTATGGAATTTTGATACATCACTTAGTGGGCATATCGGATCATATAATTACACACTTAATCAACTACATGTATTTGCAAGTTTTTGCACAGGTCAACATTATTAGTTACTATATCCCTTTAAATGATCGTCATGTATCCCATGTATAAAGATAGTGCAGAATTGTGTGCATATATCACTAACTGAACAATTAATATATCGAATTGAGGTGATATGTACACAGTTTTAAAGTATTAAATACTATTCTACAACTTAATTCTTATGACTGGTGGCTAAACTTGTATGTCAGTTTCAGCTTCTTAGGGACATTTAATTTTATTTCATTTATTTATTTTCATTTCCAACAAATACAATCATGCACTATGCAAGGCATAAACATATAATGTACAATATAACCGATTCAAATCGACATAAGTGACAATAATATGTAATGGTTAGAAATTGCACTATAACATATTATTATTATTATTTATTCGGCAAATGAAACATACAAAAATAATCATCATACAAGGTATAAAGAAACGGTCACATGAATGCCAGGGGGAAAAAAAAGATTAACTTAATAACTCTAACCCGAAGGTCATAAATGGATTATCAGATATTGTACTATGGTTCGACTATTGCGAACCTTATAATCTTGAAAAAACATAATACATATCATGCTTTTATTTATAGATATTACAAAGTCCAATCCTTCCACTCGTATCGAAACTTTAGTTACATCAGCAAAGTTTGGGGTCATGGATAAGTTGAAATTGGATAGAATTCGCACAATGACATCGATATTCTATTGAGTTACGGGAAATGCATAAGGAAATCACTTAAATATTATTAATTGTTGTAATCATAATGCTGATCTTCCAATTTCAACTATAGGTGGGCGTCTGCATTGGCGGATATCATTCTCATATTTCTGACTCTGGCTGGTACAACTCTACATGAGTTCCGTGATCGAATCAAGCTGTCAAATAATCAAACAAACAAATGAAATGATTATTATTGAAAGGAATTAAATCATCTTTTGAAAATGGAATAAAACATTGCGCTATGATCGAGTTTCCGCATTCCACAAGCATGACCACAATCAATGACTTGTATTTAATATGATTACCACGAAGTTTGTACAGTTCATTACAATGGTTTTTTTTACCATTTTCACGTATTGCTTTGCAAAACCCCCCAAACAAATACCGCATGGTATACGTCAAATACGCATGAACATGTTGAATCGTCTATAAATAACTGACACATAATACTTGCGAAACCACACACTTTTGTATATTTTGATTACAGAAGTGTGCGCTTGTGTATTACAACACTGATCACAATCGTCGGCTTTTCAATAGGGCGTCAATTTACTGTGTATGAGATGGTGAACTTTGTTATGTTGTGATTATGAAAACATGGGGGTCGAATATTTACCAAATCTGCCGTGTCTTGGCATGTGAAGTCGTATAGTTCTTTGAGTGTTCCAACACGGCTGAACAAACCAGAAAACTCCTGTTGAATTTGAAATATACAATACATATTCATGCTAAATATCGAATAATTTCCAGCTATAAGAATTATAATGATTTAACAAAACGGGCAATTTTGATACATGTAATAATGAACAAAAGCATCGACAAATCATTAAAATCAAGTATAAGCAGCTGCCCAAAATTGGCTAATATTATATTGAACTCCAATGGTATGCAGTTTTACAGTGTCAAAAATGTTCATTCGCACCAAACGCTATGCCCTTATTATTTTAGTACTCTGTTGTATAAAGCAGTGGTTGAAACCAATGCTTTTTAGAGAGCGCCCTCTTGTGTTTTAATGGCTCTTTTTGAATGATAACAGGCTTTTTACTTAGTCGTTCGTAATTTTCTACACCTTTCGAGCATGGTGGAGTTATAACTATTAGTTTGTAATGCTATTGTGCAGGTTTTGGTTACTAAAGCTCAGCCTTACCAAAACTGTACTACCCCTTTAAAGTTCATCTGCATTGATTACATAAGAAAGGTCAAGTCGGGTGACTCGAGTCACCATGCTGACGGAGGCTTTGTATGACAGCCGGGTATTTGGTAGGTAATATATATTTTGTAATAAATACGTTTCTTCTTAAATGGGCATTCAAATACATGTACATTACTATAAAAAAATCATTGCAAACAAAAAGTTTATTAAATAGCGATATAACCACCAATGGACCAACATTTCCCAATAGAAAATCTATGTAGATGAAATTTAACCTACCACTCCGATATTTTGGCATTCCTCCCTCAGTTCTGATTTTGTTGGCGGTTTGCGACTCGAGATGTCTTCGTAGTAGGTACTGATGGTCTTGATGTACCCAGGAAGATCCTTCACAAAGAGTACTCGGTTCAGAGAAGACTCCTGTAATGGGCAGGCAAAACATATCATGACGAAATATTTTAAATGTGATGTATTATAAACTATAAATTATGTTTCATACGGCATATCGTGCATGTAATCCAATCATTTAATCTTGACCCTTTAGACTGGTCCCCAAGCTGTTTGGTATAGAGGTTTGCGGTAATAAAACTAGATCAAATGACATGTTAGACATAACGCAGTTCTAAAGATGCTATAAATATTAATTGGTGCAAATTTGTATCTAGGGCAAGTGCATGAGGGTGTCCTAAGTAACAGGTTACATCCACAGCCCCACTCCCATTCAATATGTTATCTTTTTCATATTATATGGATACACCAACTGAGTATTTCTTCGACAAAAGGAGGTTAAAGTACTTTCTTATACCTCCTTGGACAAACTACGTGTACAAGGCAAGGGCGTCAACAGCTTCACAAAAGTGTGCGTGTGGGGGTGGGGGTGGGGGGGGGGGGGGGCATTGCAAGGGATTAAAGCGACCGAGGGGTGTGTGTGTGTGTGTTGGAAGGACCCTGATGGTACAGCGATTTTGCATTTGTTTAACTTTAACAATTATTTAATTTGTGATTAAAAGTGAGCAAAGAAAAATGGGATTCCAACGGGATTCGAACCCGAGACCTCCGGATTGCTAGACCGGTGCTCTACCGACTGAGCTATAGAAAACCCTACGACGGCGTTCTTCCCAGAAACCCCTTAATTCATCATTGCTCAAGTAGTCAGAAGCTTTATAAACCTGACATATACCCGAAGCGGATTAAAATCAACTTGGGGTTTCTGGGAAGAACGCCGTCGTAGGGTTTTCTATAGCTCAGTCGGTAGAGCACCGGTCTAGCAATCCGGAGGTCTCGGGTTCGAATCCCGTTGGAATCCCATTTTTCTTTGCTCACTTTTAATCACAATATATTCTTGGTCAGTTTCCCTATATGTTTGAATTAATTATTTAATTTGTTTCATACCTAAGACATAAAATTGGCCGAAACCAAGAACACTAGTTTAGTCTTGTAAGTGGGGGTCAACATGATCGATTGTTGCCCGAGACCACTGGTTTAGATCGTTTAGAAGGCTGAGACCGATCAAAAGTGGACCATTCTGTATTTGGGTGATGCGTTCGCACCCAACGCACCCCCTGGTTACTTACTTTACTAGTCCAGTTTGGACCGTGGCGAATTTATTTTATCCCTGTCCGCTCTTGCCTGCTAGATGGCGACAAACCCCACATATCCACTTTTACGAGACTGACAGTACGTGATTGAGGCTGCCCACCCCACGCTCAATCACGTAAAGTAGATCAGTCTTGTAAAAGTCGATATGTGGGGTTTGTCGCCACCTAGCAGGCAAGAGCGGACAGGGATAAGATAAATTCGACACGGTCCAAACTGGACTATCACTGACTATACGGGCTGTGCTACAAGGAAACCATCGAATATCGATGAAGGAAACAGACTAACCAAAATGTACGATGTTTATCTAAAGGGGGCGCTATATGAACGATCTGGAAATGTTCACATTGATTTCGCATATCATTTTCTTTTTCAAACGAGGATAACACCGATTTCGCATTTGAAAAATACCAACGAAATGGCTCCGCTAGGGCAACACTCCGGCAAGAGTTAGCCCATAAAGTCACAATTAGTAAATGTCCAAGTAAGTATTTAACAATTTAGCAGGTTAGTTATTCCACACTCGTGGAATATGTACTAACTAAAAACTGTATGTTAATATCAAAACATGTTCAACTTTTTCAGAGCTTATTTTGTTCGGGTAACCCTGCTAAACTTCAAAGAAGGTTTGTATGTGTCTCACCTGTTTCTTTTCCTGCTTGACCTTCTTGCATGCATTGTCCAGCATGTTGGCCAGGACGGAGACACTCTGGTCAGCAGACCGGGATTGCCGCATGTCAAACACGTATGACGGGTGGGTCAGTGTTGTCATCCAGAAATGCTCAGGCAGGCTGAAAACATGAAGTAGAAATCAACCATATAAAAATTTATTTTAAATCATACTACGAGAGCAATGTTGTGTTTTCATTGCTAGTTTGAATGTTAAAAAATCAAGACGCTGTTATATGTAGGTTTAATAGACAAACGGATTATTTAGTGTCACTTTATTATGTGTCGTGTCCTCTCAGTTTATTAATGTAAGCCTACCACCGATTTAATTCGTCGTTCACATAACAAATTCCATTACTCACAATCATCGTTCACCAAACTTACAACCACATATTGTATTAATAATATTAATAATCAATTTAACTATCGATGAGTCAGAATTTATTGGGAGGGGGGGCATGCGAAATTTGGAGCCGCAATCTATGTATTTCTTGATTTTGTACAGGATTTTTCCCTTTTGTGTTTTATTGTTTTTATTAAATTATTTGTTGGAGGCACTTGCCCCCGGCGCTACGCCACTGAATTGTACCTGTTGCTCTTCCAAGCCTCTGCATATTCTGTTGCATTGTTCTTGCAGTATCTGTCGGCCATCTTGTCGAAAAAATCAAAGAGGTTCTTGATGGAGACAGGAGTCGCGTCTGACTTCCCGAATACGGAATTCAGAAACTCCTTGAGGAACGGCTCGATCGTTTTCTGCAAGCAATGGCAATTAATGAAGTATACATGTATGAATCAACTTTTTGTATTTGGTCGGATGTACAGCTTATTTGCAAATTATCATTGCATCAGAATCACTGCAGTATCTAGAGGCCATTCTGTCGAAGACGTCAAAAAAGGGACGGATGGAGACAGAGGTCACATCTGACTTCCTGCGGAAATTGATCGATCGTTTTCTACTACCAATGTAAATTAATGAAGTATATTGGCATTAATCAAGTTATTAAGTACTATTTATTTGGGGGACGGAAGTGCAAATCTTCCATTACTTTTTATTACACACATTCAATAAAAACCGGGAACTTTAAACTTAAACCAACTGTCAATAAATCTACCCAAAAATATATTATATTTGTCCCATGACGGAACACGGTTTTGTAATGACAAAGTTGATATTTTGTATAATATTTAAACGGGCTATAACTGTAATAAACACATATTATAATCACTTTAAATATACGTGTTGTGATAAACCATTCATCGTGTTTATTGGAACTGAGTATAAGTAAATTTACCTTTGTGACAAGTAGATGTGGAGCGGAGAATTCTTTGTCAAGTTTGGTCTTTGTTTCTTCAGCGTTGTGCATCTGATCTTCAGGAACCTAGAAAGGATGGAATGTAGCATAATTTGAGACATGCTTTCACAATTGGTCAACTATAATATGTCAATGGACGTTCAATTTTTTAATGAAAATGTATTCATCAAGAATAATATTCAAAAGGTAAAACCTCGTAGAAGAGCATCCTGTAAAGTTCCTCATAGATATATGATGTTATGAAGGTCGTTATTGTGCCATAGACAGTAAACATGTAGATAAATATATTACCAGCCTCGCTATTTTAACAAATTTGCCGTACATTTTTATTTAAAAATGCACTTATTGTAAACTAACAAGTTTTAATATTATGAACATGACGGAAGTTTTTACACGAGTTTACACAGATCTGCTCTTCGAATTCGATAGAATGAGTTTAAAGTTTAAAGAACAAATCACTTTCAAAACAATATTGTAACATTTTACTTCATGCATATTGGAAACACACTACAATAATGATAATAATGCCATGAGCTTTATCAATTGGCTGATTTAACTTCAAGTAAATACATGTACAAACAAATCCTCTTTGTTAGGTATGCATATTACCTGCGTCTACCTGGTTTATGATTACCAAAGAAACATTCAATGAAATCATACAAGAGAGAACATACCAGATGCCAGAACTGATGACCCCCTTCTTCCACGTTGCTTTGTATTTTAGTGTAGTCCCTTTCACGGATGTCACTTGGTCCTTCCTCCCCATCTGTAAAGAAAAACAAAAGTATACAATTTGGAAGTTATTTGATACAGGGAAACCGACCAAGTGGAAGACCACACAAAACGTGGGCAGATTGCATAAAAGAGGACTGTGCCACCAGACCCATCAATTCTCTAACTCAAGCTGAAAGGAGACAGGAAGATGCGGCAAGCCAGTGTGTTGCAGAGGCCATCACACATCCAGGCGATGGTGTGGACGGCATAAGTAAATAAGTAAGCATTAATAAGTAAGTATTAGATCAAATCTAGAAAAGATAATCGAATATATTTTGGGAAATTTTGTTATTATTTCATGATAGTATAGGTTTTCATACTTATTTGGTATTCATGAATCCGGTATATTTTATTTGTGATTCGTTTAAATACATTATTTGTAATAAGTAACATAAGCACAGGCAAAGTATGGACCTTGAGAGTCTGGTAGGGACTTGATCCCATTCCTGTGCTATTACAACTGGGCTATCGCAACTTGATGTTGGCACGGTTGGTGCATGGTTTCCTATTATATCAAGTGTGATTGAAATCGTCCTACACATTCAAATTAAGCGCGTTAATCAAGCTATTCAAAGCATCTATTCATATTAATGATACGTGTTATCCACCTTCCATTATTAGCTTTTGCTATGTTTGGCTTTCATCAAGCAATCTTCTTTAAGGTTGCTAGGAACAATCTTTGTTAATGGGATATGCATAAAATGTTAATAATGTTAGAGAACTGGCCTCATACTCATGAAACCTCGCTAGCTTAGTTCATAGCTGTGTATTCTAAATGCGCAGTTTATTGAGCAACAAACAATTTTCCTAGTATCAACTAGGGTTAGCTGGGTAAGCTTCAGGTACCAACTAAGTTAACCCTAGTTAGCAACTAAAGTATATTGTGTTTAATTCGTAGCCATGCCATCCAAAATAGGTTTAGCAAGGAACTAAGCTAGCGGGCTTTCATGAATATAGGCCCTGGCCTATTATCAACTATACCATTGAAATAGATCTGTTTAATGAAAGGGAAAACACACACTTACATATGTGGAAGAGCTTCACTCCTGGGGTGAGAGGTTTGAAGCTGCCCGCCCTTTCGTTGAAATTCCGAACTTTCTCAACCAGGGCCACTCGGTCGTTGTCGGAAATCTACCATACGTTTGAAAGGTAAATGTCCAATGAAGGAAGTAGATAAATAATTTGATTTTGCTAATTGATCTCTATCCTTGTATTCAACTGTTATAAGGTATCATACTTATCCGAATGTTCTTAAATAATCCTGAATGAAGCTAGATTATCTGGTGTACACCCAGCAGTATTGCAAAGCTTAATTAATCATAAACGACTTATTGCGAAAATGTCTCAATCAAGCAAAAACAATATTTAGAAACGTGAGAGATGTCTACATCTAAAAGCTATATAAATTATGAACTAAAGTGTATTTGATAATAATCATGATACATACGGTATGTCATTTAATAAAGAAGATTAATGTTCAAACCATCGTTCATATATCACGCGTTTGTTTATACTTACCCCCATAGTTTTGACAGTGTTGATTGGGACGAACTCTGCCCTATTTTTAGGTGAATTGAATTCATCTTGGTCTCGCATTATCCTCTGCTCTCCACCAACATGGTACCAAACTGGAAAAGGAAGATATATTATGGATGATCACTCAAGCGATATGAGTATGTAACGTTGTTTCTGATTTTTAAAAACACTAACAGAAAACAAAAGTATATAAACTTTCTACAGAAATAAAGAAATATGTAGTTTTGGGCAATAATAAATCAGTCAGAACACGTCAAGACATTCAAACAATGCTTACTTAGATCCATCTCGTGGGCTCTGTTCTGCTTGACGAAGTGTTTCTTCCTGTATGCAGCATCCAGGATCTTCTGTTTGACCTGGGTGATACAGTCCACATCCAGTACCTTCACGTAGTACTCGTGCTGTTTGCTATTGCCTAGAACTGACAGGGTCTGCGAAAATATCAGGGTTACTTATACAAATGTTATATGTAATCACGGTGAAAAAAGGCGGATTTTAATTTAAATGATATTTCGATGCGGTAATTATCCCTACTGCATCATTTTATTTCTTCAATGCATATATATATTTTCGTTGTTTTAAAGACGTTTATACATTTCTAGGCATGAGAGTTCATCTGTATCAATTGGTTTTTTTATAGGATATAGTCATTTAAAACTTGTTATCACAATATCAAAATGTTCAAATCGGGTCTAGAACGCTGACGAAGGTTCCATAATTATGACGGTCAAAAGTTTTGAGAATAAATATTGGAATCAATTGCACATTTTCGCAATAGTATATCGACGCTAAAATTATTAGGCTTTTACTTGAGATTAGGCTAACCGTGTTAAAACGTATTTGCTATTTCAGTTGCACTGTAGATCCTAATTATATGGATATCCCAAAATGTGTTGCTTTAGATAATTATATAATGGTAAAAATTAGACAAATTGTAGTATATGACTTCAATAATATTACCAGTTCGGTGTATTCGACGTGTTCGTCGAGGAGCGAGTCAAAGTTGAGCGAGAAGTATGACTGTCCTGTGATGATATCAATGGGTCCCTTCTCAACCTGCACCTTGATGGACTGGTACAGGAGGTACAGAGATCGAGCCACGTGTTTCTGGATGCAAGAGTAACGCAATTAATAACGTTTATTATACATTTATCTTTATTTTGACATAATGACAAACAGAGGCGTATAGCGTGGTTTAACTGATTGGATTTGGGTAAGCATGTGGCTCACTGGAGGCACGTTATTCGATTTCTTTATTTTTAAGAATGTGTACACTCATGTTGTTGTTTTTTTTTTCAAATCATTTTGGGAGGGGGTCACGTGTTAATCCCAACCCCCTCCCCACCCCTTGTGGCTTGTCAAACCTTCTCAAAGTATTTGAATAGGATTCACTACCATCATGGATTAATGAAGGTCTTTCTTGATTATACATCATGAATATATAATATTGAGAGCTAATGCAATTATTATTAACTGTCACATTTAAAAAGGGGTTATAAATGTCCACTCAATACCGATGTAAACCTTTGCAAAACGTTACCTAGCAAAGCACAGGACAAATATTCCAATCATGATGCAATATTGCACACTGAATTGCTGTAAAATACATTTATTTATGCCTTATTTATATATTCATTTGTGAGGGAAACTTACCTCACCATCTCTACAAAGAAAATTTTGTTGTAACACATTGCCTACAGGAACCTTGAATGATCTGTATTAACTCAATGGAGATTACAAACTCTAGTAGTGAACAGGTTAATATCAATCTACCTTTAAGAATCGATGCATACAGAGGGACATCCAGTTCGACAGAAGCTTCTCAACAATGGTCTCTGTCCTGTGGGGGTAGAAGTTAACAATTACACTTATTTGTAGACACACAATATTACTTTAGTTTATTGCAAATAATTATCCGAAGGATGAAAATGTTTGGTGCACAATATATTAATTCAGTTAATTATGAGTATATAAACTGTCTAATCTTTAATCAATGCTGCTAATATATCTAATATACAGTTGATTAATTAACGTAACGATTCAGATATTAAATAATGGAAAATAATAATTAATTAATAAATTGATTATTTGATTAATTAATTACATAATTGATTTATTTATTTATTAAACAGTTAGTTTATTTGTTACCTTCTGAAAAGAGCTCTTAGTCTCCCTGTTTCAGCTCCATCGCATATCTGTTCTTCCAACAACTTCTGCAAAACTCTGTGAACATCGATGAAATAATTTTGCCAGTGTTTTTTTATTTCAACTATTTCAAGTAATTCTTGTATTCAAATTTGTACGATAAAGTTAGGTCGTTTTTATTATATTGTTTACATGGTTTATGTAGGGTAATATACACGTATTCAAGTCTCTTCAAGATGACAAATGTATACATGTCAAAGGTTAAATTAATATATCATGCGATAACCGTATCATCCAATTTAAGCGAGAAGTGTGATTCGTATTGAAAACATAAAGGTTCAAAACATGTTTGCGATAAATGTTTCTGTCATAGAATCTTATAGAAATATGTTGCAGATCATTCCAAGTAAATATACTCACTCTGTAAGATAATCAAACTTTCCTTCCGACACAAGGACAATGGTGATAAGTGATGCGATGTTGACTCTGTAAATGAAAATATACAACCTGACTTACAAGATCTACCCAAATTTAAATCATGGTTATTGTGTCAAGTGCGGTTTAATTGTATAACGATGAATACTGTAACTTATTAAATGGTGGTATATGAAGTTATCTAAACAAAACAAAACAAATTTGTATTCGTGGGTCACGTAACAGATCATTTGTGGAGCAAACCTGGAAGTTGTTGTGATTAAATTCATATTTATTTGATACTGAACAAGTATACATATAAAAGTTATATAAAATACGATACTTGGAAATACACAAAGAAAGGACGACTTATGATTTTTGGTAAAGTAAATTTCAGAACCTGAACATGAAAACAAATGGTCAAGTGCAGTAACACCTGAGAAGAATCACCATGCACTAATTTAGTGCATGGTCATTCTTCACTTTAAAAGGGAAAGAAGAATGATGGTCACTGTAAACAGGTAACCTCTATTGACAGGTTCCAAAACATTGTTTCGCTCTTAGGGGATCATTTTTGTTGACAACTAATAGGCTGGTTGGCTATAATACTATAGACAGGTTAGACTGTACACAAAATAAAAATGAAATATCACAAAAGTGAGCAGCTCTTCACCTGTCCCTCCTCTGACTCTTCCTCTTGTCTTCCAGCTGATGGATGTAGCTGATGAGGAAGTCGGGGTTGTTCAGTTGTCTGGAAAACATCACCATGGCTCGCTCCAGGTCCTCATTCATCAACTAAATAATCGATATACAAGGAAAGGACAATATGACGCATTTCCAAAATAAAAGTACGAAACAGAACCGACAAGAGAGCCATCGGAATACATCAATTGAAACCAAAAGGAGGCTATTATAACAACTTCATTTGCAACATATCCTGTCGTTGTGTATATATATATATATATATATACATTAAGAACAGATTTCCAAAGAAAACATAATATACAACTTACCTGTCATTGTTTTATTTACCACACGAATTATGAGTTAATTCCTGTCTTCTCCTTTGAAAATGCAGAGTAAATATAGTCACAAAAAAGCTGCTTTATAAATGGCGCACTGTCTTCCAAGTAGGTGACCAAAAAGACATCGAATATACAATTTTTTCTCATGATTGTTCAGACTTTTAAATCGGGTATAGGCAATGGTGACAATTAGAATTAATGTACGGGTTGATAATGCTACAGTCACATTTGCTCTAAGGCGAGCGTACGGCGGCCGTACGCCCCCGAAATCGAGAGAAACGTGCGGCAGCCGCAGAAAATCTGCGGTGGCCGCAGGGTCCCCGTACGGCGTAACCGTATATTTTACAGTCCGTAGGAGTCGCCGTAGAATTATAACTAAAAGTTATAACTCTTTTTAAGTTATACGGTCGCCGAAGCAATTATACACGCCGTAGCAATGGCTACCACTCTTATACTCTATAGGGGTGTAGCTGTAGCGTCAGTCTGGCCGCACGGTTGCCGTATGGCCCCCCTGCGGTCGCCTTGCGGGCGCCTGATATTTGTTCAAATAACCTACGGCAACCGCAGGAACGCCCTAAGGCAACCGTGCGTCATCACTTTAAAGGCCGTACGGCAGCCGCAGATTTTCTGTCTCCACAAATTAAAGATACGCCGTGCGGCGGCCGTAGCAAATGTGACTGCTAATGCATGTGACCGTAGAAATTCTACGGCGGCCCTATTTTTGTAATTGGCCGTAGAAATTTTAGACCGTACGGCCGCCGTGTCAAATGTGACTGAGCCATTACTCATCATTTTTTGACAAACGTATACCTCTGGATCTGCGGTAGCAGGCAGGATATCCAGTCCTGAAAACATCATGTTCCGGGTGTAGTCTCGAGTGCTCACAAACGGGATGCCAAGATCTCGGACTTGCTCTTCAACCTCAGACATGTCGAGTTGAAGATCATGGAAAGCTAGAGATAGATAACGGGTAGATTTAATTATGACTTTCAAACATCTCTAAGGTTTTCTTTTTTTTTATTAAAGGCCCCAAACATAACGATGAGTTGAAAGTATATTTCATGTTAAATCCCGAGTGCACTCAAACGGGATGCGAACATCTCTGACTCTCTCTCTTCTACCTTAGACATGAAAAGTTGGAAATCATGGCTGGCTAGAGATATAAGACAGGAAGATTTAAGTTAGGAATTAAATAATTAATTCAAGCCACAAACAAAACGATGAAAAATTCGTGTTCCTTGTGACGTTTCGACCGGGATACAACGATCTCGGACTTTCACCTGTACTTTAGACATGTCGAGTTGGGGATCTTTAGAGTCTAGAGATGGGGAATTAGAAGAGTTATCTAAATAATGTTTGGGAGTTGTTAGGCTTTTTGTTGTAAAACCATCCCAAAACTTCAGTGATCAAGATAATTATTATATTCATGACCGAGCTTACCTCTTCTACAGCAAGACATGTGAAGCTCAAAGTCGCAATTTGTGGACATGTTATGATACAATAATTCTTTTCAATCACAATCATGGTTGTTTTATTATTTTTCGTCTTCAAATAAATATAAAAAATAACGGTAGTAAAAACAATTTCGCTCGTCGTCGTCTTCATCATAAGTGCCCTTACATTGTTTAGTGTACAGGTAATACAAATGTTCTGCAATTCAGGTTTGATCATATGTATCACTACTTTTATTTCATTATCTTACCTGAATGAAAAGAAAAAAACATTTGTATTCCCCCTTTACATTGATACCCCTTTTGTAATTTGTAAATTATGGAATGTACAGTATAATTGAACAAGAGACATAACAAAATTCAAACTTGAATTGTAGTATTTTTTAACCCTAACCTCTCCAGGACAGCACTGCGCTTTTAAGGAGATATACTTCAAGTAAAGGACATTATAAAGGACCAGATTGTCCGTTAATTACCAGCTTCAACCCTCTCCTGTATCTTCTTCTCAACCAATTCTAGTTCCTCCGCCTGCATCTCGATGCTCTGCTGTCCTCGTCTATTGATCATGACCCCGATGACGACCATGACGATGATGAGGAACACGGCCACGGCAGCTATAGACCCAGCGATAATACCTATGTTGTCTGTCGTTGCCTCGTACTCAACATATCCGGGATAGAATAGTAAGTTTCCGTGCTCAACCTGAACGAGAATATTAGACAGATGGGATTTAATTACCCTTTACAATTGATAATCTTATATTTGCAAAAATAATTAAATCGTCCTAATTATCATCGGTTATTATCAATTCATAATGTTACAACTTAATTTTACAATTAGTTTATGATAGCTTTTGACCAATACAAGCATTGAATACTAACGGGTTTTAGGGACAAACACAGCGTCAGGTTTTTTGTATAGCTCAGCTGGTAGAGCACCGGCCTGGCAATCAGGAGGTTTCGGGTTCGAATCCCGGAGCAATCCCATTTTCTTTGCTCATTTGTTCATGCATATTATATACTTCTGGTCAGTTTCCCTATTTTTGAAATAACTTAATGATATCATATATAGGTTTAACGATGCTACATGTCGTTGTCCCATGTTTACATACAAAGGATGACTTAGTACTTTAGACTTTCCCTTGAAATACTTATTCGTAATTAAACGTGACCCAAAGGCTCCCATTACAACTAAATTAATTTAAAAAGAAACTATTCAGTTGGTTTCATTTATATTCGGTAATTTTCCACTGATTGAATTTAAATATCCGATTACCATGATTTGCGGCAACCGTCTAGTTCCTTGTCCAACTGTGACATCTGCATCGGCTACAGGTTGGGTTTGTGGCAGTTTGCACAGCAAGGAGGTCGGGTTCAGAAGGAGAACGTCACATATTTCATCGGATCCAACATAGACCATCACATCGCCTACGCTGCTAACTAAATCTAAATCAGTGCCCTGAAACAAATAATAAAAGTTAATGATAGTGTTTAAAGTTTACTTGAGCATTATTTATAGCGCAAGTGCAATGATCTTGAATATATCTTATTCCAAAATCACTTACTTACCATTCTCATGAAATACATTTTTGAAGCGAGTTTTAAATAATTTAAAATTAATTGTTTATATAAGATTCATGTACAGTATATGTCAGGAGGTGAACAGACGCTTACAATCTTACTAACTTACATTCAAGAAGAGCTGCCTGGTTGCATCAATAACTGCGATGTTATTGGGATCACTGAGGTTGAAGTAGAAGGGATCGGGGTAATAGGTGATATTCCCACCATCTATCGGGAAACCATCCATATCAAAAGATAGTATGGCAACACTCTGAGTATCTGTCGACCGTCTCTTCCTGGAAGTACTCTTGTCAGGGTCTCCGGGTGTCGGGCATGCTAGTCGGGTGTCATCCACAACTTTGCATGTCTAAATAGGGGTATAATAAATCGTCGATAAAACACCAACAATTACAACAATTTATTGATTTCCACGGACCGTACGTCCCATAACATATTGAATTTAAGCGCATGCCTTGCCTGAAGGCTGTGAGACAAGCTTAACCAACTACTAGTAACATGTTCCTAACACATACCATAAAGACGATCTTATAACCATTATTTTGATACTTGAAAGCCACATTGCGTACATTGGTTTAACAAGCTTTCAAATTACTTGGAACAATAGGATATGCATGAGAATTTGATATAGCAAACTGGTCTATTCGATGAGAGATATGCACTACACATAATTATTTTGTTCACGTCATGCGATATTACAATTTTGAGTTGTTCGTGAAATAAAGGTAACTAATTTCATATCATAACACATTATTAATATTGTTCGGTTAATAACAAAACATTACGATAGAACATACCTCATTATTACTGATACCCGATGAATATGACGTAGATACAATCATAGGCACCTGGATCAATTCAAAACGTTGTCCGGTCACTTCAATCGCAAGACCTCCTCTACAAACGATAAAGAAGATTCATTAGAAGATGACTATTCGACAAAAAAATGTCACGATAGACCATACAACAGTTTCCAACATTTCCAGTTAGAGGTAGTGAAAATTATAATTTATAGAATGTTTAAGTTATATACTGGAATCTTAAACACGTTTTATTCTGAATTTTTTCTACATATGTCATCGGGACATTGATTGTAAATTAATTGAAATAGTCTACCGTTAATAGATTGAAATTGTTAAACGATTTAAGACTTTAAAACCCACATGTTTAAAGGACAATATAAACAACACGAGAGGGCGTTATATGAAAGTATAATGGTGTTGGACTTGTTATCGTAAGATACCAAATATTATGATCTCTATAGAGTAAAACCGTAATACTCACGAAGATATAGTATCAACATTCTCCATTGCATCTATTTCAGGGTTGGCTAGAAACGTAAACAGGTCTTCAGATAATCTCACCGCGACACCTTCAAATATCATGGTCAGTATCAAAGATGACTGGCTGCCTACGCGTGACGTCACACAACTAACGTTTCCATTAGTTTCACTAAATTAGAATCAATAATATTGAAACAGCAAATTATATTATGAAGCCTAAGGAACAGCGGAAAGTATGACGTATATTGACCTTCAGTTGTTATTTGTAATCATTTATAATCTGTACGGAGCTGTTATATTACAATTGTATTTTGGGAGATATTATATTTCAACAATAAACCAATGTAATTAAATAGCCTTATGAATTGAATGAAATCATTAACAATTGGTACGATCGTAACGTTTGTTCCAATATAACCGTCAACGATGAAAAGTATCTAGTAAAATAAGTACAATTAATAGTATGTTTGGTAATACACTGTAATACAGGGTGGCCCAAAAAAAACGGAACGGGGCACTTCCCAAAATATAATACCACAATGTTTATGTTCATCGGATAGGGTGTCCTTTCTTATGAAAAACGATACCAAGAACAGTAATTTTGGTCAGGTCGTTTTTGTTTAAGGACGCAGTGAGTGAGACCATGTCAGGTGCCGATTTATGTCGATTTCGACCTAGTCAATGCCAGTTTAACCGCACTCCTTGCCCGTAATACCATTCAGCGACCAGGCCCATTCTCTCGGCACACGGCTGAGTGCACACTAACAATAATGCGCGATGCTCAACGATATGAACGGCAGTTCGTGCAATTCATCAAGCGCTGGCTCAATACAAATTGACAAAAAAGAGAACCTGACATGGTGTCACTCACAGGGCCCTAAAACAAAAACTACACGACCAAATTGACTGTTCTTGGTATCGTTGTTCATTTGAAAAGACACTCTATCCGATGGACATAATACATGTGTTACTTTATTTTGGGAAGTGCCCCGTTCCGTTTTTTTTGGGCCACCCTGTATAATAAGTTACTTACATGTCCCTGCATTCATAATCCCCAACCCAAGCGCGTTGCTCCCGTCCTGTATCAAGGTGTTCTCCAAAAATCGTGACTCTCGTCCCACCTGCAACGGGCCCTTCTTGCGGTGAAAACCCGGTTATTTGGGGATTCTAAAAGAAATTAAGCAAACAAATAGGCAGTAAACGCTACTTGCTTTTGCAAAAGACCACAACTTGTCCAATTACATGTATATGATGTACAGCTTTTCAAATAATGTAACGTAAGTTATCATGTTCATAATCATTTTGTTAAAATCAATATTATAATCGTTGAGGTACTAGACTATTGACATAAATGAAAGTAAAATGCATTTAATATCCGAAGTACATTCATGATAAAATAATTGTTCATAAATTATATGAAGTTACATTATGTATCTTGCATACAAACAAATTTGTTTTGATTCATATTGCCCACTTGTTCAACAAATCTTTATCCAATTTTCTTGATAACAAACCATAAGATCGTGTAATATAAATAAATATTGTTTTACTGTAACATAATATATCATACCACGTAAGAGAATTCCGTGTCACTCTGTCCAGTTCTCTGCTCCTCTGCCATTATCACTATCTCGACTGTTCCCGATGTCCCCGCGCTGGCAGAAGCTGTTACACAACTAACACTATTGGTAGAAGGAAACACAATCAAGATCAATTATGTATAATAGGTTACGATATGATAACTTAAATATTGGTAGAAGCGAACATGCAATATGAGTATCAATGTATGATAAGTTACTACGTAGGTCATAACCGCGGGACTTCGTCATATATAAACCGAACACAAAAAGTAACTTACCCCCTAAGCAATTGCCCATAATTTCATAACCGATAATTGTTTCAAGATGTCATCTTACCACAATATTGGCACAGTTGTTATTCATCACTTTATGGCTAAATGAGCACAGATTAAAGACAACATGGCCCATTCAAAAGTCACAAGGTATTGCGCGTGCCTGTACATTGTTGTGAATCAGCACATGTGGCGGAATGCATTGATGATGATGATGATGATCCACAGCACTTGTATGGCGCCATTTTTCTGTTCAAACATTCATAGGCGCCGCTCCTCCAAAAAAATCAATTTACTGCACATATTGCTTGAAAAGAAATGTTTTTAGGCCTGCTTTGAAACCTTCAAGTTTGTCAATTTTGCGAAGCACAAGAGGGAGGGAGTTCCAAAGGCGTGGAGCAACTGAAGAGAAGGCACGATCACCATACTTCTGGGGTGGTGTCCGTGGGACATGGAGAAGAAGACCTGACGAGCGTAGCCCTGGACGAGACTGATTCTTTTCCACCAAGGAAGCAACATATTGATCATGGTTTATGAAACAATGCTGTTTGATATTCCATTCATTTTGGGTTTTTTATGGCAGATGTGGTAAAATGCATTAATTGCGATTGTAAAAAGTGCATTTTTTAATTTTCCAATTCTCAATAATTTGTAATGATGATAATACTTTTGCGAATTTTGAAATATTACTATTTTGTCTGTAATGTGTGCTCACTCAACCATGGATTAATGGTTACCTCTTATTTTTACGCATTGTTTTCCTAACTACCATAGGGATATCTTGGCAAGACGAAATCTTGAAACGATTCTTGGTTATGAAATTATGGGCAATTGGGTAAGTTACTTTTTGTGTTCGGTTTATATTCCAGCTTATTTTACACTAAACAAAACGAAATGTAGCCTATTACCAGTCCATCGTTTTATTAATTTGTGGAACCCATTGGCTTTTATCTGCGGGGGAACATATTTTGATCTGGGGGGAGGGGTGAATGAATAGATACCCCCTCCCCATCTTCCCCTGAACAAAATATCGTCATACTGTCGTAATACCCCGGTAATACCTCGATCCTGGTTGATAGAACTGGTCCATTGCAGTCAGGTTACACGGTCGTCCAGCAACGGTTATCCTGATGATATCATCAAAGCGCACTCCTAGATCAGTTCCCGTGATCTCAATTATTGTGTTACCCTCCGCAGGTCCAGACGTAGGGTAGAACTGTATCAAGAGAAATTAAAAATATTATTGGACATACATTTCGATCGTGTTCGTTATCAATAGAAAAACGTTAGTTCTTACAATTAGTCTGATTAGAAAATACCACACAAATGTAGTGAGACATTCAGTGATATGACATAATTGTTTATGATAAGACTACAATTCATTGAAATTACTTTTCATCGTTAACTCATTTACCCAATGTCTTTGGAAATTGTAAGATTTTGTAATAATGACATTTACATTGTTATCTAGCTCTACATGAGAACGCGAGATAATATTTATTTTAATTATTAACCATTTTTTAAGGACTCACATTAGTAATAGTTGGCGGACTGCACATATTGCTCATATTTTGGTTGAGAGTCGTTTCGCTTGTCTGACAAACCCCACTCTCCATGACGTTACAGTCATCACCACACCACAGGCACTGTAGATCAGATGGCGTTGCGTCTGGAGAGAGACATCGGCTGCAGCTGCCACCATTGACAGAACACTTGTAGAGTGTGACTGGTACAGGTGAAAGGACAAAATTGTGGTTATTATATCCGGGAATTTATATAATTTATATCTAATTATATTTGTATTTATTTATGAATGAATTAATGTGTGTACAAGTATGTATGGGAGTATGTATGTATGTATGTATGGGTGTATGTATGGGTGTATGGGTGTATATAGGTGTGTATGTATTGATCGATTGATGATGATTGATTGATTGATTGATTGATTGATTGATCAATATATTTTGGCAGGATCGTTCCATTCAGGTCCCACTGTATACAAAAATGGTCATTGTTCATTTTTTTTTTAAATACAACATAAAAGCAGACATTGCAAAGTAAATAAAATAAGTGGTATAAAGTACAAAACCAAAATACAGAAATATATAACACTAAATGGTGGCATTTAGGTTAATAAATTATTTATATGAAGGCGCCAATCATCTAACAAATATTAAAGGGACTTAGTAACATTGTCCAAATCCTCAAAATAAAATTCTAATTCTAGCGGTTCCCTTATACCTTGTTGTATTCGTATTAACAATAAAATCACGGAACAGGTTTCGGTTTTTCAAATTTCCCTTCGTTACAAAGATATGTATGATTGAAGTATTCAGATAAGAAAAACTCCGGGCGAGTTTTTCTTCTGTGTACAAAGTGAGTGCAGTGAGTTACTGAATATCACTTTGCATTTTCGCTCATTACTTGGCCATACAATGTCCATTTGACTTGAAATTTTCACACAATAACCTGTGGACATATGAGATAACAACAGTATACATTGCATCAACCATTCATCACTTTTTGCACATGCCAACAAAGTTACTAGATCCCTTTAAAAACGAATGGTGCTTTATCTGCAAATAATTTTTTTAATGTTTATTCTTCCTTATTTTGAGAGAGTGATGATTTGATGATGCACTCGGCAATTGTATGGACCGTTTATAAATTGTTTTGTTTTTCTTATTGTATTTATATAAATTACCATGATCACGTTATCATCAGTACAATGGCGCACTCGCTACCGGTTTTGCATATATTGTTTAGAACAGCAATGACATTGGTTGTGTTATTTTACCCCATTTGTCGTACAAGGCTAACGGTTTAGTGTTAAAGGGAAACTA
>JBAMJV010010822.1:0-46173 GCA_037951105.1 Echinarachnius parma | reverse complement strand
GGAGAAAATTAAGCCTTACGCGATACTTTTCTTACATATATTGAGAAAACCTTTTTTGTGAGAACATTTGATATTTTCTGGTATTTTCCTCATGTAAGCACACCTACTAGCAAATTGGTCCAGTTGACTGGACCATTTACACGCAACATATAGGAAATTGCTATATCAGCAACTCTTATACATGATGCCATCTACGACAAGAAATCGCGCAGGAAGCTTGGTCTTGAATACTAGTGCATGACTATTCAGACGCGTCCGTTTGCGCTATTCGATCTCTGAGTCTTGGCTTCGCCGCGACGCTCGCCGCCGCGACGAAACACGTGTTATTCTATGACTCTATGAGAGACCGATTTTCTTTGTGATGGGATTTTATAGCGCGTGGTCGGCGTGCACGCTTCGGACGCAATAATCGATATATGAAGGGCGTATTTACTCAAAATACAAATGTACTAAAGTGTCTCCTTTTAATAATTTGAATAGTTTACCTTCTGATTTCATGAAATCAAGTGTGATCAAAACTTGAAATGATTACAAATATGAACGAACGATGATGATCAGACTCAAATTAATAAAATCCGAATGTAAACTATTCCTAGTCTTAAATTGAGACTATTTAGCAAATTTGTATTTTGAGCAAATAGGCCCTTCATCAGGGTTCATACTTTGTGTACATGCGGATTACGATTTGGGGTGTGCAGTAACTACTCATTTTTTTCCAGAGAAAAGGAGCTCAAATACTACGTTTCGGAATTCAAAGGACAATCAAAACAGCATATTTGGTAAGTGTAGTAGTTTAACTTTATTAATCTTTAACAAATATATATTCTCATATACTTTTAAGACCAAAATCACAACAAACACTTTTCAGTCGGGCTTCAACATGTCGTCAAATCTAGCGATACTATAACCATTGCTAATGTACGTATGTGTGCATGTAAGGTGCCAAATAGAATGGTTTATGAAAATTGGATGAACATTTTCATATTTCGACTGTCCTAAATACATGTTTTAATAAGAAAAATATACGAATAAAATGTAACTCGCCAACCAATACCCATGCATCCTGTATTTTCTTCCTAAATAATTTTTACTTTTTTGTTCGAAATTGCAAATAATTGACCAGGATTAGTTAATAAAAGGAGATGTTCACATTCTATTTGTACTCAATTGTTGTCATGTCCCTTTTTCGTATTCCTAGTTTCCAACCTATGACTCTTTCACAAATGTAGCTATGTATTGTACAGATAGCTCTGTTGGTATAATCAGCGTACACTTCTCAGTGTACCATTAATTTAAATGTAACGCGAGTAATGCTCAGGTGCATTTAAATCGTCCTCTATACATGTATACATGTATACAATGTATAGAACATCCCATATCAATATGTAGGGCGATTGTCTCTACATATACTCACTGTGCCAGGTAGAAGTTGGTATTACTTCTTGGATTAGTGTATTATCCGTTGCGTTTGTCCTTTAGCAAGACAAATTCACTATTGATGCTCTCTATCCCGGTGTATAAATAGATCGGAAAGATCGAACGCAGTTCCCGAGGCCTTGGTAACAAACAGGCTGCCACGGCCTACACTAAACAAGAGCAGCTATAGAAGGCGGATCATGTCCGAAAATAATCAAGCGTCATAATGGGAGGGCCAATGTCGAAAAAAGTGACTTTAGGTTGCCATACCTCCAAAACAAGTTTAAACCGATTCTAATTGCAAGTATTGTTAATGAGACAACATAATTCAGAGGTCTACCTCTAACATTTTGTTGCGAACACCTCCAAATCCAAGATGGCGTCCAAAAAGGCAGCCGTTTTGTATTGCTATAGATAATTGGCGAGATTTCCCAAACGACACCTTATATCAACATTATTCTGCAATCATTTTAAAGACAATAACATTTCCTATAATCTGATACCAAACACCGTGAGGTTCAGGATATGTATCACGGTCATTTTTAGCCCCAAACTCAAATTTTATGAATTTTCCCCCCAAAATATGAAATTATTGATTTACATAATTACGTATAAATCAATAATTGTATTAGCAGTCAATTTAATACTTTTCAAGAAACTGTCCAATTATATCGACAATTCTCCCTAAAAATTTCAAGTGCATACCGTATCTGAACAAAAAGTAATAGTACTTTGAAGTCAGCATTAGCTATCCCCAAAATGGGTAGTTTTGCATGATTTCTCATGCTATACAGGGTGTCTCAAAAATGTGTAATCTTAATAAGAGGACTTGTATACCAAATGATTGCGTCAATCTCGGGACACCTTCAATTCCAGTTATGAACAAATACAAAAAGAAACACCATTTCTTGTAATATGATGAATATGTTACCATCATTATGTAGTCTGCGTAGATGTCGTGCCTGTCCTGTATTTGTTTAACTGCATTTATCATAAATCAAACGCTAAAAATGAACTTAATTCCAATCCACATGGAGCATTCCAGTCAGCTGCATATATATATATACTGACGCGCATGCCATGCGTATTGCGAATTCGAATCATACTGGGTGCCCATGATGTGTTTAAAACAGTATCAAGATCATGCTCATTATCTTTAATAAGTGTCTTACTATAGTACACAATATTCGGGACATAGTGTAATATGTGCAGAGCGTATCTAGCTTCGAACACCATCTTGATCGCGAGGAACGCACCCTTCATGCCCTTCATATCTTATTACATGTACCTGGGGACCATAAAGGTCTATACAATTTGTCTGACTCAGTATTAAAACAAAACAAACTCATTTGCTAAACTAATATGCACAACACCGAAAGCCTCAGCAAGCCGAATGTTATTTTTTTTTGCACTACACTGTACTCGTGT
Source organism: Echinarachnius parma (assembly GCA_037951105.1). Lineage (NCBI taxonomy): Eukaryota > Metazoa > Echinodermata > Echinoidea > Clypeasteroida > Echinarachniidae > Echinarachnius > Echinarachnius parma. The sequence goes on along the minus strand of JBAMJV010010822.1, from coordinate 43,329 downwards.
AACCATGGTAGCAACAGCCGATTATGGACAAAAATATACCAAATCAACCAATATTTACTTTAAAAACTTAAAAATAGCAGCTATAGGGTGTTATTTCACATGTGATTTGTTTTCCTCCATGTTCACGCGAAAATTAGTGTGCATAATGCGGCTTGTAGTAGCCAGATATATGATTTATTCTATTTCTATTGTTGTTACTATGGTTACAAATGTACATGGTGGTACAAAAAGTTACCCTAAGTTATACCTAATAGCCTATTCAAAGTGTTTCCGAACCCTGGAAAATTCTAGCTAACTGTGGTGTTCCGAATAATAATCATGTTAAAAACATAATTATCCAGATATGGTCGATATAACTGCTAAATGACGAGCGCCTCCCATTCGAATATTGCACTATGCACTTTGCATGATGGATTTATCATTGCAGTGAAATTACCGATACACTATTTTCGTGTACTATTGCAAACCGATGGCGGCATATTTATGACATAAAAGAAGAAAAACTGAAGGTTTTACTAAAAAAGGTATCAACAATATGTCATTATTTAGGAGAAATTCTTGAATAAAGTCCGTAAACAAGAATTACATTTATTGGGGCACTGCTAATGCAATTATCGATATATGCCGTATTATGTAAATCAATAATTTCATATTTTTGGGGAAAAATGCATACAATTTGAGTTTGGGGCTAAAAATGACCGTGTTACATATTCTGAAACCCATTGTGTTTGGTATCAGATTATAGGAAAGTTGATTGTCTTCAATATGACTGCAAAATCATTCTTATTCCAGGTGTTGTTTGTGAAATCTTGCCAATAATCTATAGCAAGTCAAAACGGCTACTTTTTTGGACGCCATCTTGGATTTGGAGGTGTTCGCCACAAATTTTTGGAGGTAGACCTCTGAATTAATTTGTCTCACTAAAGATACTTGCAAATAAAATTGGTTTAAACTTGTTGTGGAGATCTGGCAACCTAAGTCCTTAAGGAAGCCACTTTTCCGATGTTGGCCCTCCCCTTATCACAACGGAACACAATTTTCGCGATAAATTCGGCCTAATTTCCATTTATCGTCATGAACGCGGTTTGTGTCTGATTTAAGTTATCTTGTTAAATACGCCTGGATTGGGCTGTTGATGAAACAATAGCACAACTGGTCACGAGGAACGCATGCGTCGTGCGTTTTCTTCTAATCACAGGTTCTGATCGAAGGTCATGGCACGATCGAAAAACCCTAGCTGCGATCAAAACAGTCAAAGATTTAGGGTTGGCAGGGGTTGGAATAGGCATATACTGCGGTGTTGTTTTATGATTAGGTGTAGCCGCATTAGCAAGGAGTTTTGAAAATGGCAAAAATCTGGCAAATTTACTTCTAATTCGAATAAAAGCAATACATATCATTTTCAAACTCATATCATGATTATTCGAACAACATTTTACAATTGTTAGCACTGTAGTTTGACGACAAATGTCAGTACCATGTGTTAAATGAAACACTATGGCATAGATTATGTTAACTGACAAGTCTAAATTTGCATTAGATGTTGACATCTTTAAAATTCACACCCAATTTCACGCAATTAATCAGAGTATTTAAAACAAAGTATTGCAAAATTAATAAAACAAAAACAATTACCCCTACATATTTGTCAACATATGAATTCAGTATTTATATGTTTTATCTGCAACCGTTACATATAAATTGCAAAGCAGGATTTTCATTTCATAATTTAGCGCATAATTGTTAGTACTGTTTGCATGTTCTCACACCATAATGTACTCTGTAAAGTAAATAGGGGTAATAAGCCTACTTGAATATTATTATACAGTGATAGTCATCAGCCAACTAACACATGGACTCGTGTCGCTTTATCTTAAGAATTGGTTGATTATCGCATTTGATTATCGCATTAATGGCCTCAACACTAATATATAAATTGATATGGCAATATGTATTGGCCATGGTCCATTTTTGATCACACATGAAGTAGCGTACCTTCAACTTTTATATGTGTGCTTTGGGAAGGCCGGGGGAGTTGGGGAGATGGTGTGAAAAAGAAATGTGGATCTGGATCTGAATCTGGATGTACAGCAGGACCGCAAGGCATAGTGCACCGGTTAAGGAGAGGGCGCTAGTTGATTTAGTCGAAACGTAGGTGGCTCTGGTTGATCTTGTTTCTGAACATCTCTGGTGATGCGCTGTCAACATCTTTGTTTGGGAGTTTACAATCTCTAACATTTACAATTGTTTGTAACTTGTCTTTCTAATAGGTTTTGAACATCAAAGTCAACGGATTTTCTCACTCTGGTATTGTGAGGTGCATGGACAGTGCATAGACGTGAGAGAGTTGGAGTAAGTTAGTTATTAGGATATCGCAGACGCGTTCAATCATTATTATAATTATGAGACCGCCCTTTAGCGTCACCATCAGCTAGACGCAGCCAAGATTCGAACCCGGGCCGATTAGTGCGAATTGTGGAGCTCTGACCATTCAACTAGAACACCAGAGAGTTGTGGAATGAATTACCCCTCCTCAGTGACGTATCGTGAACGGACTGATTGGGGGACACGCGAATTATGCGGGTAAGATGAGGGGGACGGGGGGGGGGGGGGGGAGGCACATCCTGTGTATTTCTTTGTGATACTTACATTTTTGTCAAAAGTGTTGACGGAGGGGGGAACGAAGATTAGGGCGTCCATCCCTCTCCCTCTAAGAACTACATACAGTGAACAAGTCTGTGAAACTATTACATGGATCTAGTAATTTTCTCTGGACTGCTGACAACTCGCTAGCATCTTTAGAGATTATATAAATTATCTCCAAAATCCTATTTTAGTCCATATATCACTAATTATTACTTGGAGTATGCTAATTTTATGCATAAATATTCTTTATGACATAATCAACTTTGGTTCAACAGGAAAATGTGCAACAGCTAAATATTATGTCGTATGTATTTCTTTGTTTTGGGATTTTCTTATGTATTTTCCCGTTTTTTCAAATGAAGTATTTAATTATTTTAACAACATACATTATAGACCATTGGCAAACCAATTTTAGCTTGAAATTGAATAATTGTAGTGATTTGAATAAAACGAAATGAAGGTTTAATGAATCCTGTTCACTAAAATCCATAGGATTTGTACAAAAATCACCAAATTTAGCGATTTTGGGCCTGAAATTCACTTACAAAAGCATTAGACCTGCACGCGTTGTGGCATTATCACGCAAAACGTCGAGGGGGGGGGGGGGGGGGGGCGGATTGCTTTTCCCGGCCCTTTAAAGGGACATTCCCTCTTTTGCAAGCCAAATTTCAAAAGTTACGAGGTTTTTATCTTATATGAAATAAACTGTCATTTAACGGCATGCCTGAACAAAATTAGAGCTTGAAATCTCTTTTTCGTGGAGTTATAGCCCTCAAAATAATAAAACGACAGGTAGCGTTTAATTGTGCATTATACGTATATTCACCCAGTGAGCAAGTTCGTACACGGATTCCATGGAGTACCACAACGCTATGCGAGACCCCTACGTGACCCGCGCTAGCTACGTGACCCGCGCACATATAACAATCGCATGAACGGATACCAAACAAAATAACCAAACGTCGCTTAAACTGACTACACGTAATTATTATATTCTTCATTTTTTTAGATTTTTTCCGTGACATACCTTTCCAAATGTCGGCTTCACAATACCTTCACAAGAATAAGTACAATATTGTTGTAATATTATGTTAAATCAATTAAACTCTTTTATTGACCGATATACACAGTGTCCCAGCAAAAAACGAAACCGGATTTCATGGCAGAAATGTTCTGTCATTATGAATAATTTCTTTGATGAGATATACATGAATGAAAAGCTCTCTTTCTCTTCTTTCATTTGATATACAACTTATGGCACATAATTCACGTATGACTGAATTAAAACAATGGAAATTGGTGTCACCAAAATTCCATTTGCACGCCGAGAAATTGAAAGTTTAGGTGAGTTTTTAGGTTATTAAACTTACTTATTTTGAAAAGGTAAAAACACTGCATAACAATTCATATTTTCATCTTTTATATGACACCTCATGCACAAAAAAATGAACGATGTATGCCAGAGAACAAGTACAATGAAAACATGCCTGATTTCTGCCCAAATGAGTAGATAGTTGAGTAAGAAGTCGCTCAGCTTTCCTGACTTAGAAGCTGACAATGGATTTGATGCATTAGTGAATTTACACAAACATGGGAATCAGGGAAAACATGGAAAACATGCTAGATCAGGAAGGTTACTCATTTGGGCTGAAATCAAGCATGTTTTCATTGTACTCGTTCTCTGGCATAACTCATTTATTTTTTAATCACGAGGTGTCATATAAAAGACAAAAATATGAATTTATATGCGGTGTTTGTCTTTTTTCAAAATAAGTACGTTTAATAACCTAAAAACTCACCCAAACTTGCAATTTCTCGGCGTGCAAATGGAATTTTGGTAACACCAATTTCAATTGCTCTAATTCAGTCATGCATGAATTATGTGCCATAGGTTGTACATCAAATGAAAGAAGAGAAACAGAGCTTTTCATACATTTATATCTCATCAGAGAAATTATTCATTATGACAGAAAATTTCTGCCATGAAATCCGGTTTCGTTTTATCTGGGACACACTGTATAGTTTGATGGAGGGACGCATTCGTTTTTCATTCGTAGAATCCAAAGTACAGGGCTGTTCGATCTGATTTGTTTGTGTGTGTTACATTCTTCCCCACCCGTCAACTAGAAACTGTTCAGACGAATTGTAAAAGGGGAACGTCCCTTTAAGGGTTTATATGACTCGAACCAGCGTTCTACGAAGTAATGCCTAATCATCGGTCTAACAATTTCACCGTCTTATAGTTGTCGATCCCTAGTGCTCAGGCGCTTTACTAGCTGAGTCACAGTGCCCTACACTTATTTATAAAATGGAACTCTTTGGATGTTAAAGTGAAAACCTAACGCTAGCATGTTTGCTTATTAAACCCTTAAAGGGCCGGGGAAAGCGATCCGCCCCCCCCCCCCCCTCCTCGACGTTTTGCGTGATAATTCCACAGTTTGTTTCCAATATGTAGGCTATATCTCGATTTTGTGCAAATTATGATAATTCATTTGTAATGTTTTGTTGGAACCAAGAATAAATTAAAATTGAAAATTGAATTGTTACCGATAAGTACATTATAGCGTTGCAAAGCCTGTGGATAAGCCGTTTGGTTATTACATAACTGTATAACTTTTTTTCTTTCTATAATGTCGTCAAACGTGCTCTGATGTACAACGAAATTTTTTTCGGAAACGTTTAAATGTAACATTTTATTAAGATAAATAAATACATGAATAAATTTAAAAATCACTAATATAAAAAAAATTACTACTCAACAAGGGAAAGCGGTTCATGATAATATATGCATGTTTATTAAAGTACTGTATATATTGTTATAGCATTTCATGACAAAATAGAACACATAGTGGTAATTGTTATTTTAAGAACACCAAATGCATTACTGTTTTTCAATGTTGCTGCGAGATTTACCAGTTTGATATAACCCAAGCATTTCTTTTGGTTATCGTAGTATATATTATATCTATCTCTATGTATTAACATGGCAAGGGACTTTTTCAAATATTTTAGCGGGTAATATATTATCGTATATATTTAAAATATAACTATCTGATATTACTATCACTTGTAATCATCTTTAAAATATAGTTGTTAATATATTTAAAATGTATATTATACATCTGTATATTCTTATACAAAGATTAAACAATATATATTAAACTGTGATATTTGTTATTCCGAAGTCAGCAGGTCCTATTTACTTACAATATTGAATAAGGCTACAAATTACTATTGATTTCATCATGAATGATCACTTAATAGCAAATTACTCCTAGGAAATAACAGTGAGCAGGATCTATGACTCAATGGTTATATTACCGGTCTAGAAACTCAGAGGTCTCCGGTAAGATTGTCGGCGAAGACCCATCCTCCTTTACTCATTCATACTTGTTAGATCGTATTCTATATTTTGGGTACATTTTGAAAGTGATATACATAATACATGTATAGGATTGCTTGGTCAATTTCGTAAAACGTATTTCTATTTCGTAAAATTGTCATTCAATTTAAAGCGAGTAAATTCGTGATTACGTAATACCGCCTTCCGTGAAATCCGTTGGCGAAATTGAATGCAAATAGCATGTGTTTTAAGTTGAATGCTAACATTAGTAAATCACTTGACCGAAGAGCTAAATCTTATGAACAAATTGCAATTTTGAACCACAATTGCAAGCCTTCAGCTCAATTTCGCGAAATTGAATGACACGCTTATCAAAACGAATGAGAAGCTTACGGATTTGGACGAGAAAACCTATACATACAGAATGTTGCCTTTGACATTAAAAGTAATTAACAATACCGTACATAAGCTCTAATAATATAGTATATAGTGCTCTCTTATAAACATAATACATACATAATGTTCCTTTTAGACACATAAAGTAAAAAACAATATCGTATATAAAACTCTAATAAAATAGTATACCATGCCCTCTTATAAACATTATACATACAAAATGTTACCTTTAGACATAAAGCAATAAACAATAGTGTATATAAAGCTATAATAATATAGTATATCATGCCCTCTTATAAACCTAATACATACATAATGTTGCCTTTAGACATAGAAAAAGTAATAAACAATATTCTACATAATTTAGTAAATATATCATGCTCTCTTTAAACATAATGCATACATTATCTTGCCTTTATACGTATAAAGTAATAAGCATGTATGTATATAAAGCGGTACTAATATAGTATATCATGCCCTCTTATATATAGATGTATTCGAACAGAATATTGCCTTTAGGCAAATAAACTATGAAACAGTAGTTTATATAAAGCTCTTATATATCATGCCCTCTTATAAACATAATACATACAGAATGTTGCCTAATAGACATATAACGTAATAAACAATAGCGTATATAAAGCCCTTATACTATAGCATATCATGCTCTATTATGTTAACACATTTATCAGCTTCGTAATTACACCAAACGTAACACATTAATATTATAGAGTACAGATTTTGTTTGTAAAATATTAGAACATCGTATGTCATTTATAACCTTTTGTTGACGGAAATAATAGTCAGGCATAGCTTTATGAAGCATTACTGCGCCAGAAGCTCATATTTTGTTGGAATCGTTCATGTACAGTCATGACAGTGGATACTGTAATAACAATAGGTGGAGCTAGACAATGTCACAACGATGGGTTTCATAAGTTTCTATAGGACTTGAGCTTCATCAACATGCGTCCTAAAACATACATGTATAGAGCATGTTAGGCATACTACTTGATACTGAAGGGGCTACCCGACTAAAAAAGAAAATAAATTAGTATTATTTTGTAAATTTATATCAAACATTCCTTGATCAGTATACACAACTCTGCGAGCAAATTTCTTATAATTATTGTATAAACATCAGAATAACTACAGCTATTAAAGAGTCTGGTGAATTTTCAATAATTGACAATAAGCCGTGACATTTTATAAGAAATATGGGTTAATACTTTAAAACATCAAAATATTCCTTACTAATTAATAAGTGAACTATAATGAAAAAACATTATTACAAAACACTTTGAAGGGGGTCTATTACCAGCCGTTTGCAACTAAACTTGTTTTGTTTTTCTAATATAATATACAATTGAACATAAAAGTGCAGTCGTATACATAAAATACCAAATACATTCTACCGCAGTATAGATATTATGTAGACAATCATAAACAAGAATTGGCAAATTTGATGATCTGGGGGTAATATTTTGTTTATCATTTTGACAAATACAATAACTTTTTTTATAGACAGACTTCATGCACTGGCTTTTCACAAAACTTAATTTCTCCTTCATCAGTCGACCTGAAACTCCGAGATATTCAGTTATATATTCTTATCAAAGAACTCATGTTGGTACGATTAAATACATTTATTAGATATTAAACTGTTGGTGACGAACATATCTTCAACACAACTATATAATGTATTGTATATATGATGCTAGCCGATAGCATACATTAATATGTCGTATACAATGTTATTCAACATTAACACCACAACATTTACATTAAAAACATTTGACTAAGCTTTACATTACGTTGGATACAATTACGGTAACTGTTGGTAATTGTAATTACATTTTTAATTCAACGTTTTGTCCCGGATCTTCGTATGTCTAGTGTCCCTCTTTCCAATACACATATATCCACTCTTATGTAAAGTCGAAATAGAGAATTGATGCTGATTTGTTTATATATTTTACGAATGCTATGTTTACATTTATTAAGTAATGCTCACCATATCCTATTGTGTTGGATTATATTATAAAGAAGCACACATGTCAATATCGACCCTGCTATAATTCTATACCGATCCCCTAACTGGATAATAAATACCGACCCAGTTCTTACGTTATCAATACCGACCCTGATATTATATTACAAATACCGACCATTTTCTTACATTATACATAGCGACCCTGATATTGAATATTTTGAAAAGCAGCCCTCGTCCGTAGTGACACTTGATATAAATTTTGTCCAAACCCTTCGTAGGATTATGACAAACGAGCCTCTCGATTATCGGCCCTTTCTTAGTTTAGGAATAGCGACCCTTTCGCTGCACTCTTAATATATGAAAATATAACGTTATTAATAATGACCCTCATGAATCGCAACCGTTTTGAATGGCAAGGTTACCCCACGTAAAGGCATTGTAATATATATATTTTTTATTTGTTTTAATACCGTACAAACGCCTTTTTTCAATTCATGCACACCAATATAATATACAAACAAAAGTAAAAGCAACATTTTATAAATTCCACCATTGTCAATTTTGAAGCGAATATATATATTGCATGTAACGTTAGCGAGGAATAATCCTTCATGTTATTTATGCTATTTATAAACATTTTATTTTTGAAACATAATGATAATGCATGGAATACGTTTCACCGCCACCTCTAAGGCCACTGAAAAACTAAAACAATAACTTAAGGCCCAGTCCCATACTCACGGTTTTCACGGCGACTCGCAACGACTCACAATGGTTTACTAGAACGAATCGACTCCATTTAGCCACGGTTTAACAACGAATTGGGAAGAATTGTACGGCGACTCCGAACGAATATTCGTTCTTCGTCGTTGTTCGACGAGTTAGTTCGTCCTTATTTTGTCTTTAACCATCGCGGTAGAACAATTGTGGCAGAACAAAAGTTGCGGTCCCATAGTGGCGATTTCTACGGCGACTCGCAACGGATTATCATTCGTAGAGAAAATCGAGTCGTCGCGAGTCGTTTGTAATTCGTTCTTCAAACCGTTGCGCATCGCGAAGAACGCCGTGACTCGTGTTAGCACAACGATAGTTTTGAACCGGTTCAAAACTGTTTGCCATGCCGCAACGATTTCCTCACATTCTTTTTATGGAACAATCGGACAGTACACAATATGAACATTCGGACTTATTTGAGTCAGTTCAAAAACGAGCTCTTCGTATAATAAATCACACACTTGTCATACACTGAAGCTCTTGGTTTCTTGAAATTAGAAACATTGTTTGATCGTAGAAAGAATATGTGTTTACTACTCTTTAAACAATTGCAAAACCCTGATCATTAATTAAATTACCTTCTTCCAGAGCGTATATTCCGGATATTGCATATAATTTGTGTAGTGGTAGACAAATATGCCCACCCAGATGCATAACAAACCGCTGCAAATCCCATGGTGCTTGTATAATCTTCAATCATTATGTCTGTTTTAGATTAATTTTGATATATTATAGGTAAACATATTATATTGTATACCCTTTTGTTCCCCTCTCACTCATATTATAATGAAGTAGTAAAAGATGACAGTTATATTCTCTTTTTTATTGATAATTTGTTAAAGCAGCAACCTGTATTACCCAACTTAAATCATTGTATAGATACTGGTGGTTATGGATACACATATGTCACATATGTTAGTGTATAAGTATATTCATGATATCTAATCAATCAAATTATAGATGCTAGAATACTACTTAAGATGAAAATGTATGGGCGTCCCCCTTTTTCCTCTTCTTCTTCTTCTTCTTTCCTTTCCCCTCCCCTCCTCCTCCACCTACTCCTCTTCCTCTTCTTCTCTTTCTTTTTCTCCCTCTTCTTCTTCTTCCCCTTCTACTTCCCCTCCCCGTCCACCTCCTTCTCCTCTTCCTTTTCTCCTCTTCCCCCTTATCCTCTATATCCTCCTTATTTCCTCTAACTCGTTTTCTCCTTCCGATTTTTCATCTCCTACCCCTCCTCTTTTTCTTCTTCTTATTCCCTTAATATTCTAACTCAAACTGCAATCGTTCGTGGATTTAGTGTGTATGTTTACTTCGTAGGCGAGCTATATATATCAAAATAATATACTGTCAAACTATTTCATCCACATTTAGGACAAACCTTGCTTGTTACATGTTCTACCACAGTCATAATATTCCTGAAAGTCGATTAAAACATTTTGTCGCGTTGGTTTCGTGTCGGTTCGTATTGGTTCGTTCCACTAATGGGAATATGGTAGAACGGAAAACGGCGATCTCCAAAACGAAGCGATACAATTAGCAGCGAATTACAATGATGTGGAACGACTTGACACGAATATGCAACGGCTTGTACAACGATTTTTGGTGAAAATCGTTGTGGCGTGGCGACTGTTATGAACAGTTGAAGACGGCGATTTTGGCTCCGCTTTCACGATTTTCTTCACGATGCGCAACGGTTTTGGGAAGAATCGATACGATGTAATACGCTGCAACACGACCTAAGCTACTTTCTCGACGAATGCCAAATCGTAGCGAGTCGCCGTGAAAATCGACAGTATGGGACTGGGCCATTACACAAAAATAATAGTTTATTCATACCCTACGTAAATTATACACCAACTATTAAAATGAGGAACTTTTGTTAAAGTAAATGCCAGTGTATATTACAAATATTTTGAAATCGAAACATATTAATTATGCAAATGTAGCAAATTTGTATATGTTTATGGAATATATAGACACATATATGAATAGCGAGGTTACTCTAAGAAAAAATTCGTAATGGAGAAATGCTTACTGTTTTAGTACTGTACAAATGCTTTTTTAAATCCATGTATAATATAAATAGATACCTATAAGCAACAAATACACGAATTCCATTATTGCTCATTTGTAAGCTAATATAAAGTTTCTAAATTATACTACTTATGTACATTGGTTTTAATAATACGATTTACCACCACCGTAAACCACCTTTAAGGCCACTGTTCACGCTAAACTGAAAATATTGATTAAAAAAATAAAACGTTCATAGACTACACGTTCATCATACACCAACAAAATGAGGAACTGTTAACTAAGAACAGTAAAATAATACGATTTTAAATCGATACACATCGGCAAAAGCTACTTAGGGCCAATACAAATGTAGCACATGCTTTGTGTTTTTATTATTAGTCTATTGTATAGTTATAAGGCATGATAATATGCATTTAACAAAAACGTGTATATACAGTGCGAGTAAAAAAAAAAAAACGAAACCGGACTTTGATAGCTTATAAATCCACAAATATACAAGTATATATGTTCATATTGGTATCCTGTTAAAGCTTGGGAAATGTCCTTTAAAATGATATATCATACACTCCGATCACTTCACGCTTCACCGAACGCGACCTAATTATCCAAAGGCATACAGAAACTACCGTGTCCAAGTTTGCAGTGTTCTTGTTTTGTGAATAGTTGCATTTGTTGTTTGATTGTCAAAGATAACTTCATCCTGCATGTCCTATTCAGGGGACCCTGCCTCCAAACAGTGTGGTTGCTGATGTGAGGACAGTGTGTGATCCCCTTCCACCCTGATAAACATGAAAACATTGGCAGCCACCTGATATTTTGTTAAATTACCAAAGGATATTCTTGAAATGTTCATTTGAAGAAAAAAACGTAAACAGACGCATTCATTCATGATAAACACAACAAAAAACCTAAGTCCCCCTAATCAAAATTGTGTAAAAACGAAAAGGTTTTGAGCAAAATTACTTGGCAGGATTGTTCCTACACTTATTGACTAACTCCTCTGCGGAAATGAGATTGATCCGCCATGTCATGCATGAGTGAGCACACATTAAAGGCAAAATTGTCACTTTTCAAAAGTCACTAGAGTAAAAAAGTGAAAATTTTGTCTTTAATGAGCGCTCACTCATGCATGACTCGACGGACCAATTTTATGTTCGCATACAAGTTAGTCAATAAGTGTAGGAACAATCCTGCCAAGTTATTTTGCTCAAAACTTTTTCGTCAACAAGTTATGCTATTTTGATTAGGGGGGACTTACTTTTTTTGTTGTGTTTAGAACAAGGCAACGGCAAACTTGGACACGGGTAGTTTTTGCATGACTTTGGATAATAAGGTCCTGCTCAATGATGCGTAAAGTGATCAAAATGTGTCATACATCATTTTAAAGGCAATTTCCAAGCTTTAACATGATATTAATATCAACATATATATGTTTGTAATTGGGGATTTATAAGCTATGAAAGTCCGGTTTCGTTTTTTTTTGACTCGCAGTGTATATCAAACAAGGACACAAATTAATTTGATATTTCAACCAGGAAAACGCTCTTCCAAGATCCAACAAGAATGTATTTTAAAGTGCTTGTAATATTGTATCATACTTCGCGAAACGACTTATTTTCACTACGGAGTGTTTTATATCTGCAATTAACAAGACAATGTGATATGAAATGCAATATCTGTAATACAAAACACATCCTTGGTAAAGTGGTGGTGATTATGTTCTGACGACGATCATATTGTACTGATTAAACACTGGGCGATAAATAGGTCTCTTCGAATAAAATTTTCCTTCATGGTATACCAAAAACTTCTGCTCAGGTTATTCTTTGTCACGGAAACCTACAAATAATATTTATCAGATTATGTATATTAAAGGGATCTAGTAACTTTGTTGACATATGCAAAAAGTGATGAGTGGTTAATACAATGTATATTTTGGGTTATCTGATATGTCCACTGGGTGTTGTGTGAAAATTTCAAGTTAAATGGACGTTATATGGCCGATTAATGAAACAAAATGCAAGTGACATTCTCTAACTCATTGCACTCACTTTGTACATGGTTCTGACGATCCGTTGGATAATTTGACATCTGAACACTTCAATCGTAAATATCTTTTTAACGGAAGGGAAATTTGAAAACCGAAACCTGTCCAATGCTTGTTTTGTTAATAAGAATACAACAAGGTATGAGTGAATCGCTAGAATTTCATTTGGATTTTCGGAGGATTTGGACAATGGTACTAAGTCCCTTTAAACAATTATAATGCGTTTAAAAACAATGAATTAAGTTTAGCTAGATCAGAGATTTTGTGTAGCGAAAAGTATAACAATGATAATGTTAGACTCACAGAAAGTTGTATTATAAGTACCGTATTACGGTTAGGTCGCAAAAGTTGATGATTGCTATAACATATTTGTTGAACACCGCAAGGAAATATTATATCAGAATGTGATTTTCATACTCACATAGATATCTGCTTAAAGTTATAAGTATTATGTTGCTTCTCCTTGATAAGAGCTGGTCAACATCCTTAAAACTCTGTACTTGGAACAATAGCGGTCCAGCCTTAATATTCTATTCGTACTACCAATATAAGCTTGTAACAGCAGCTTTCTCTTATATTTTATTATTATGTATGTGTGCCCTGTTCATATATTTAATTAGCTAGTGGATAATTACGATTGTATATCAAATCAGCGAAATGAGCACTATATGCTCATTACTCGGTCATAACATTATGAATGATATCATTTTAACTGTAAGCTCATCAGTTAAATTTCTTGGAGTAATTTTAGATGATACTTTATATTTTGAAATTATAGATTATATATTTAAGAATGAGATTTTTAAAAAAATATTGGTATTTTATGTAAATTACGCTTGTTATTACCAGAAAAGGAATTGTTTTTGCTGTATAACTGCTTAATTTTGCCATATTTACAATATTGTAATATTACCTGGGCCAGTGTTGGAAAAACTAAATTAGATAATTTATATAAACTCCAAAAGAAAGCTCTAAGAATTTGTACTAATTCTAATTATCAAGCTCATTCACTTCCTTTGGTTTTTTTTTTTCGTTTGAACACTCTCAATAATTATGATATTCATAATATTCGAACAGCCAAATTAATGTATTGAGTTTTTAATAATTTGTCACCGAACAATATTTCTAAAATGTTCCTTTGCAATAATTTAATACATTCATATAACACTCGCTCAAGTAATAAATATCATTATCAAAAGGTCAATACCCAAGCAATATTATACTAGACATAATGGTCCTCGCATATGGAATGAATTATCAAATGAGTTTAGAAGTTGCACTCTTCAGTCTGCATGTAAAGCTCATATGAAGAGACTATTAATCTCTTCATATGCAAGGTAACTCTTGTAAAGATAGTCTTATGTTCTTATGTTCTTACCCATGCAATGTGTGCATCGTGTGTGAGTGTGTGTGTGAAAATAGGTTTTTAATGTATGCTGTATACTTTGTACCAAATGTGCAAAATCATATTATTTGTATCTAGAAGGGGGCTACCTACTTACAAGTATATTACTTCTTTGTAGCCTCCTATTTCAATATTTCAATATTTATCTGTATTTATCTATATGATTGATTGATACATGACTTGTACTATATATAATGTTATTTTTTATGATTGAAATGAATAAAGACGAACTTGAATATTCATTTGCCATGGAATGTGTACACATCAAGCAGCTATGGACATATCACATTGTATTAACCATCCTGAAAGTTTTTGCACTTTTCAACAGAGATAGTGGAGGTTATATATGGATCCACTGTATACCTCATACCAGATGTAGTAAATATAATATGAACGAGTGTTATGCAACAAGTAGACGAAAACTGGCTTGCCAATTTAGTGTAATATTGTTAAATATCAATTACGTACTATCTTCACTAACAATTCTTTTCGTACCGAGTGAACAATCGTCTTGGTTTAAGTCTTCCTTACTGATCACCACAAACTCTTCGTCTGTTGACTCTTCGTCTGTTGACTTATTACAATCACCTGGAGTTGTTACATGGGGGGTTTCGCAAGCAGGTTCTGTCGCTTGATTATCAACTCCGTCTGTAAAGAAAATTAAAAAAACTTTATTATCATATTGTAGCAAATGCACATACCGATGGTGCGAATATTGTAGTACGTTTTTTGTTCTTATTCTTTTATTTGTGTATTTCTTTCATATAAAGCATGTTATATTCGGGAAAGCATTTATACTTTATCATTGTGTGGCGGTTACGGTGAAATCGTTATAACCCTTTTAATTTGTATTCTTGTCAGGTGAAAATAGGTAAGATGGTAGTCGGGCAAAAGATCTTAGCCTCTTGGGAAAATGTTCCCGTATACGCCCATGGCATGTGGTAACCAAAAGAGATGCATTTGATTGTATTCTACCTTGCACTGAAGCTGTAGATTCAGCACCATCACCCTGTGGTCGTGGTCCTTGTTCATTACCCTCCTTTGCCGGTTCAAAGCCTGAAGAAAGCAATATTTTAACCGAAATGACTCGGCTTATAAAACTGTCATGGTTGTACGTTAATGTATGGTACGATATTAGCTAAATCCTACATAACAATAAGTCAGATTGGTGCTACCCAGAATTCTTACAATCGAAAGCAAAGTAATTTTCTTCTTCCAGACCCGTAGCCAGGATGTTTCTAGGGGGGGGGGGGGGGGGGGGGGCGGGGGTAATACAAGCAAAAAACGGAACCGTGACCGAACGTGGCAGAGACGGAGACCACTGTTTGAGGGGAGGGGGACTGTCACGAATCATTTTCGGGGCCGAGGTCGACGCCACTTGTTATTGTGTCGCAAAAAGATGTTTGTGACCGAGGCCGAGAACCCCGGTTTACTTGTGTATTCGGGAGGCGGAGTGCTTCTGAGGCAGCTAGTTTACATGGTCGAGACCGATAAAAAGTGGACCCGAGACCTATAAAAAGTGGACCCGAGACCTATAAAAAGTGGACCCGAGACCTATAAAAAGTGGACCCGAGACCGACAAAAAGTGGACCAGAGTCAGAACAAAAGTGGACCTGTTTCTTTTTTTTTTTTTTGGGGGGGGGGGGGGGGCTATGAACCCAAATCACTCCCCCCCCCCCCCCCTTCTTCCTGTCTACTGGCTTATCATATCTCATCGCAGTGTTTACAATTATTGTTGTTCCGCGGTAAATAGTGTACATGTACTGTAGTAACCAACATGTATTTGATTGTGTTCTACCTTGGTTTGAAGATGTGTTGGTTTTGGCTCCATCACCCGATGCTTGTGTCTTTTCTTTAAGACTTTCCTTATTCGGTTTCAATCCTGAAGAAGAAAAAAGGTGTTTTTAAGTTCAAATGGCACAGCATGTTTAATTTTTTTTTTATAGATCTTAGATATTACATTTATATGATGTCCGAAATGAAAGCATTTTTTTAAAACCATTTTTTCCCGATTGTTCTTTCGTAAGTGGATGTTTTGAAGGAACAGGGGCCAGTGCCCCTGCCCACTTCTCTTTAAGCGCCTATATGTGTCTTCCTTGTACCCAGTAATCGGTAACCAATGACCAATTACCATGATTACCACGATACATTTCGTGATTACAGCGCTCGTATGAATTGTAGCATGGTGTGCAGTAATGACCAAATGAAATACATCTTATTGGAAAATTGTATCGTATGCAGCATAGATGGATTACGATAACATACACATCTTCGCCCTACAGCAGTTCTTGACGATTAGACTATGTATTAATATGTACTCTTACCTTCCAATGCCTCGAAGGCTAGATCATACAAGCCATTTTCTAGGAGTTTGTCACTGAGTATTTTGGTGTCAGTGGATGTGCCACAAAACGTTTTAATTTTGTTTAGAAAAATGCGAGGCCCGATTCCGCTCGTGGACTGGAGACCAAGATCATCGCAGAGAGACTTGCTCTCATCTTGCGACCTTTTGTCGGCAAGGCGCCCTTGCAACTCGGCCAAAGTCTTCGTTCTGTGCTTGCCTGGATCGGAAAAATAACAAAGCTATCATTGAACATAAATAACACAGAAAGGGCAGTATCACTTTTCTAGAAAAAAGAACGTTTTCAGAAAGAAAAAAAACGAACAAACTGAATTAAAATATTAGAATGAACTACATACGCAATATTGTGAGTTTTTGTCATCGTTTTACATATATTTTGTTTATCCGCAATTCATCTCAAGATTAAACACCTCTTAAAATCAAGATGTTTAAATAGCGTTACCTAAGTTATGTTGAACTCATGTATACACTCATAAGGGACGACCTGAACAAAATTAATTTATAGTGTCGTGAAGAATGAGCAGTGATATAGCCTAACCAAATATACTCGATGATTTGATTTAATAGAGTTTAATTTGATGTTCGGTTCCTAAACAAAAGTCCAGAGTCCGTCAAACTTGTGTTTATAATCCCAGTCCTCATCGGATGCTGAACCTCATTCCAATTTCAAAACAATGTCTATGGTCTGAACTCCAGTTCCCTTGTTCTCAAACATTGTAATTTTACCTGAAAGAATATCCAATGCAAGTTGACTATCCTCAAGCAGCAAAGACACTGCATCGGCCAGAGCAGTTCGATGATTGTAGCCAGGCTCTGGTAGCATTTGCTTCCAAATGACGAGGATCGACTTCAAGTTCTCCACATCCTCCGGATCGAAATAACTTGGCAACGATAGGTTTCCAACTCCGAGATGGTCCAGCAATTTCTTGATGTCAATTTGCTTTTCTTTCACGGCTTTTGCTACCTCCTGGATGTCAGCAGATCCGACAAAGTGACATCCTAACGGAAAGTGTAAAATAACTTGTTTTAATATCACGAGGGATGACTAATGAAAATCTGGCACGGAAATCTATTCTTATTGTATTATACAACGTATGTATAATGTTGAGAATATTCATATTATTTAGTGTATTAATATACAATATATATATAAGTGTAACTACTGTATATCATTAAAAGGTCCTCTTTTACAAAACGTCTGAACAGTTTCCAGTTGACGGATGGGGATGAATGAAACACACACACAAAACATCAGATCGAACAGCCCTATAATTTGGATTCTGTGAATGAAAAACGAATTCGTCCCTCCATCAGACTATATATCGGTCAATAAAAGAGTTTAACTGATTTAGCATAATATTACAACTATATTGTACTTATT
Organism: Echinarachnius parma; assembly: GCA_037951105.1. NCBI lineage: Eukaryota > Metazoa > Echinodermata > Echinoidea > Clypeasteroida > Echinarachniidae > Echinarachnius > Echinarachnius parma. The sequence continues at coordinate 24,945 of JBAMJV010010822.1, read as the reverse complement.
CTTGTAAAGGTATTGTGAAGCCGACATTTGTAAAGGTATGTCACGGAAAAAAATCTCAAAAATGAAGAATATGTAATAACATGTAGTCAGTTTAAGCGAGGTTTAATTATTTTGCCTAGTGTGCGGTCATGCTATTCTTATGTGTGCGCGGGTCACGTAGGGGTCACGCATAGCGTTGTGGTACTTCGTGGAATTCGTGTACGAACTTCCTCACTGGGTGAATATACGTATAATGCACAATTGTTTGTTGGACGACGGTTTATTAGTTTTAGGTCTATAACTCCACGAAAAAGAGATTGCAAGCCCTAATTTGTTCAGGCATGCTATTAAATGACATTTTTTTTTCATATAAGACAATAACCTCGCAACTTTTGAATTTGGCTTGCAAAAGAGGGAATGTCCCTTTAAAGAGGTAGTTCAGTTTTGGTAGAGAGGGCGCTGCACAACACAATTTTTTCGTGAGGTAATAAAAAACTGAGTGTCGAATTTGAAAGAACATGCAATTTAAATGGGAGAATAAACTTTATTTGGTCAAAATCGGGTCAGAAATGGCTAAAATATAAATAAATATATCCGATCATATTTATTTTGGCCCAACAAAAATACGATGATTTTTTGAAAAAAATTTAAAAATGCTAACACTTTTTCAAAAATTGTCAAAAGCGGTTTTTAAATAGTTGTTGATGATTTCTCTATTTAATCATTATTTCAACAAAACATCACATGCATAATTTTGTATGAAAAATGGTTGAAAGCAATGCCTTATTAGAGAGCGCCCTCTTGTGTTTTAATGGCGCTTTTTGAATGATAACAGGCTTTTTAGTAAGTCGTTTGTATTTGTGTATACCTTTCGAGCATGGTGGGGTATAATAAATATTAGTTTGTAATGTTACTGTGCAGGTTTTGGTTACTAAAGTTCAGCCTTACCAAAAATGTACTACCCCTTTAAGCTTGCGATACATATTGAACCATTATAGATTTTGCTGCGAGTGCGTATAATCAAGAGTGATCAGTATCGTAGTTGCGTGGGGGGGGGGGGGGGGGGGGGGCACGTGCCCCCCAAAACGCAAAGGGGGAAATCTTTTATGAAATTAAATTACATAATGTACCCCAAATCAGTGTGACCACGCTAGACACTGGCATAGATATTAGTAATGCAACAGATTCCTTTAACCGATGGAAAAGTAGTAATTTCATAACGGCCTCGGTCTTGGAAATTTTTACTCGACCGCAATGATATTGATAAATACTTACCAAGTAGAATGATCTTGGCTACTTCGTGGAACCCTTGAACCTTTAAACATTTGGCAAGGAACATTCTTCGCTGATATGCCGTTGAGGCTTGTTTCTGTGCATGGTTTATCAGAATAGCGTACGTTCCTTTCTCCGTACTGCCGGCTCCGATATCAAGCATGTAGGCATTGATTACCTTGCTGTCACCCATTAGTTCTTCTGTAAAACGTTGCAAATCATACATGGCGATTCTCCGGACAACATTTAAAAGTTCAACGGAAGAAATCTCCCTTTCTTCAAATTTAGGCAACAGGAAAGCTGAAATGATACCATACATCTAAAATTTATTCGAAAAGAAAAGCACTGAATAGTTATTTAGTCAAGAAGGAATATTATAATTTTACATCCGAAATAAAATACATATTGTTACGCTGGTTTATAATGTTAATATCAAATGTATGGCTCTTTAACACGTCATGTGCCAAGTGCCTGCATTACAGCTAGACTGCTTGGATGCCACTGGATTAACACGGTTCTATTATTGTTTATAATCATAAGTGGGTATAATTACTATTTAAAGGGACTGTCCCCCTTTTACAAATCGTCTGAACAGTTTCCAGTTGACGGATGGGGATGAATGTAACACACACACACAAATCAAATCGAACAGCCCTGTAATTTGGATTCTACGAATGAAAAACGAATGCCTCCCTCCATCAAACTATATATCGATCAATAAAGGAGTTTAACTAATTTAGCATAATATTACAACAATAGTGTACTTATTCTTGTAAAGGTTTTGTGAAGCCGACATTTGTAAAGTTATGTCACGGAAGTATTTTAAAAAAATGAAGAATATATAATTACATGTAGTCAGTTTAAGCGAGGTTTGGTTATTTTGTTTAGTATTCGCTTATGCCGTTGTTTGACCTGTCACGCACAGCAACGTGGTACTCCGTGGAATCTGTGTGCGAAATTTCTCACCGGGCGAATACACGTATAATGCACAATTAAACGCTGGATGTCGTTTTATTAGTTTGAGGTCTATAACTCCACGAAAAAGAGATTTCGAGCCCTAATTTGTTCAGGCATGCTGTCAAATGACATTTTCTTTCATATAAGACAATAACCTCGCAACTTTTGAAATTTGGCTTGCAAAAGAGGGACTGTCCCTTTAAAATATAAACAACATAGTTCACTTTCTAACATTTCAAACTATACCTTTTATTTCTTGATTACTTATAGCCATATTTCTTGCTTGACGAGTAAGCACAGATAATCCATTACACATTTTAATTCCACGATGCAAGAATGTACGCTTAGAATTATGTGCATTTGGCTTTTGTCAAAACTAAATTAGTACTGCTTCAAAGGGCTAATGTGTAGTCTTAAAATTAAATATAATCAGTTGATTGCAAATCAGCAAGTATGAGCTTCGAATGAAAGTAAAGAGTGGCATAGCTACCGGGGGGGGGGGGGGGGGGGGCATGGGGGCGCGTGTCCCTCCCCCACCTCCTCAGTACAAATTCCACAAAATCTGAAGGCTACGAACATTCGTTCATGAAGGGTAAACTTTTGTCCCTGTGAATCCGATTATTTGATTGCAGTAACATACATATTAACTCACCGAGATCGCAATTGGAAAGAACTTGATGAATGCAGGTTCTTGGTGTGTTTTCTATTTCGTGTCCGATATGACGATCCAAGAAGCTTGGTGACTTTGCCTCTTTTACGGACACGTATTTCCCACCAACGTTTTCAATCAGAGACTGTTGAAGAAGTTTGTTCATCACTTCCTCTCCTCCAAGTCGTTCTATTCTTTGAATGTCTTCATCCGTGACGTCATTGGCTAGCAGGTAGGAAATGGAATAACAATTACACAATATCCTCGAAAAATATATATTTATTAATGTCCTGCCATACTTATTCAAATGATTAACCCTCCAAATACCAAAACAAACAAAAATCGGCATAATTTGTTGATTGCGCCATTTAATGTATATATTGTCTCTCTTATAATAATAATAATAATAATAATAATAATAATAATAATAATAATAATAATAATAACTGTTATTTATATAGCGCTATTCCCGTGGCCGTGGGGATCATAGCGCTTTACACGATTATTATTACCCCGGTCAACGGATACGCACTGCAAACATTCATGCACATTTTCCACATTGTATGGTTCGTAAAAATGAATAAAATAATTCGGTTTTAATGAAGTATTATGAATTCACACCGGCCTGACTATGATATAACTGTACAGTGCTCAGTTACTAATTTGAATATCTACCTTTTTAAATGCATACACTTGTTAATGTACCCCAAAGTGCTATTTACTCAGTTACTGAAGTGCTTACAAAATTGAATCAGTTTGATTGTTTAAACATATTTTATACTTTTATGATTTAATAAGGATATTAAAAGAATGTTAGAAGAATGAAATCACCCTTTTCAACTTCTCCCCCGGACGTCTCATCTATTACAGTTGCGGTGGGCATGGTAGATGTTGTTTCCTGGTTACGTGCATACACTCGTGGCTTGACGAAGACACCTTTAGTATTATGTATTTGTCAAAGGGTTGACAAATATTCGATACATAATAGTTAAAGGGATCTAGTAACTTTGTTGACATGTACAAAAAGTGATGAGTGGTTGATACAATGTATATTGTTGTTATCTGATATGTCCACAAAGTGTTGTGTGAAAACGTCAAGTTTTAATAAAGTTTTAATAAATAAGTTTTAATAAATGGATGTCATAAGGCGAGTAATGAGCAAAAATGCAAAGTGATATTCACTAACTCATTGCACTGACTTTGTACACGATTTCGACGATCCATTGGATAATTTATCATCTGAACACTTCAATCCTAAATATATTTTTTAACGAAAGGGAAATTCGAAAAACCGAAACCTGTCCCATGCTTTTATTGTTAATACGAATACAACAAGGTTTGAAGGAACCACTATAATTCAAATTGGATTATGAGTATTCTGACAATGTTATTAAGTCCCTTCAATCATTATCAAAATTATCACAATACATGTACTAAACTATCTGAAAGGAATCTAGTAATATTGTCCAAATCCTCAAAATCCAATTGGAACTATAGCGGTTCTCACATATCTTGTTGTATTCCTATTAACAACAGAAGTATGTAACAGGTTTCGGTTTTTCGAATTTCCCTTTGGTTAAAAAGATTTTTACGATTGAAGTGTTCAGATGTTAAACTATCTACTTGATAGTCGTAACTGTGTACAAAGTGATTGCAATGAGGAAGCAAATATCACTTTGAATGGTTGCTCATAATACTGGCCATTATAATATCCTTTTAACTTGAGATTTTCACACAATACCCAGTGGATATATTATAATTATATCCACACTATACTTTGTATTAACCATTCATCACTTTAAAGAAAATGATCATTATAAGAATATCACGAAACATTCAAGTGAATATTTGTTTTAATCTTGAGACCCAAGGATACGCATGAAGGAACAACAGTTTGTCATAAGTGAAACTAATATTATAATTACGGAGCAGAAATCAACAGATTTTATTTGTTCTCTTAATTTTGTTAGGATACTTTATGTAGTAAGATGTCATAGTTTTCATATGAATATTCAGTTGTTCTCATTCACTTGCATGGCTTGCAGAATATGAAGTATGATTGCGTGATTGCTACTCCACTATATTATTAATATTATATTATATACTTATTTTATAATGTGAATAGGTACGTATTTCAATTGGACCAAGTGTACTACCGAAAACAATAACAAACAAACATTCTGACACGATTTGCCACTGTATTAACAGAGGTAACTGTTATTGCAACAATCAATTACCATTTAAATCTGAACGCCCGCTCTCTTTTCCAGCAACTCTTAGTTTGCACCTGATGTCGTAGTTACTGCACTTCTGCGTTGCGATCCAATCTCGCAGCAACCCAACGGTGTCGAACAGATACTCTTGATTCTCTCGATTCTTGTTCCGTATCTCTTCACTGGAGAGGCCAGCGGCTCTGCCTAACTTGGAACAATGTCTCCCGGATATCTCCAGAGCGAATTCATCCAAATCCATCGTGGACAATCGTTTATTCTCTGTACTAACTGAAATTAATTAAGTAAAATCACTATTAATATATTTTGAACGGATTTGCATAGATTTGTATTTCATGAATTATGCAAATGCAGTGAAGATAATTGACTCATATTCACTGAATGAAATAATTATATGAATATAAATCCGGTGTACACAAGGTGAGCCTAATGTCTTCGCCATGAACATATCCTAAATGCAGTATCAGGGAGTATCATGTAAACACGCAGTATTTTAGTGTGTACGTTTATTTGATTTGTAATAACTTGAAAACAATATTTGTATGATTTTTATCTTCCAAAGCAGTGTGTTATCAGGAAAGGAAAAGGTTGCACAGATGCTATCTTTGCACTCAGACAACTTTTTGATACAAGCATAGAGTTTGACCAGGAGATGCATGTCGCTTTCATCGTTCAGGAGAAGGCTTTTGGTCGGATTAACAGGAGCAAGCTCTGGAAGGTCCTCGAAGAGTACAGTGTAAAGGGATCACTGCTTGACAACATTAGAGCGCTGTACCAAAGCACATCATTTACTGTACGCACCAGGTCAGGGCTAATATGATGGTTTGAAGTATAAAATGCGGGGTTTGTCAAGGATGCGGGCTCTCATCACTGCTGTTCATCGTCTTCTTGGATATAGTAACCCGAGAAGCTAATCCAGGAGTGATTGAACTCAACCAGCTACTGTCGATCACACTATCATCCATAGCGCAGAAAACAGTTTCGACACCACCGTGACAGACTTAATGCAGCATGTAAAGAACATTGGATGACATCCAGCACTACAAAGACTGAAACAATGCTAGTTTGTCGACAAAAAAGAAAGCCATCAGCTCCACATTGATGGTTAATCTCTGAAGCAAGTAAGTGAATCAAGTACTTGGGCTGTAACTTCATGGAAGGTGGTCGAATGAAGAGAGAAATAGAAACAAGATGCCATAAAGCAAACAGCACCACCGGACTCTGTTCCCCAAAACTCATACACAGGGCAGTAGACATAGGGGCAAAGAAAAGTAAGTATAACTCTTTTTCATATCAACACTTACATACCAGGCTCAGACGTAGACAACCAGCAACGAAGTTGAAAGGAAGGTAACAACTTACGAAATGAAGTGCCTCAGGAAGATTATCAAGGAATCAAGAAGGGACAGGGTAAGAAAACAAATAAGTCAGGGAAATGGTAGGGGTTGACCGACTGACCCTGCATGTTAAAAGACACAGACTGAACTGGTTTGGTCACATTGTGATGATGTAACCTGACGAGCCAGAAATGACAGATGACAGATGTCAGATGACATCATGGAACATACCACAGGGAGGGCCACGACGTAGATGGATGGATGTAATTAGAAAGACATGTGGAACCATGAATTTGAGACTTGGTGAGGCAACCCACCGCGCTCAGCAGAGAAGCCTGTATTGTTATTTTTAATTTGTTTGTATTAATTTTAAAGAAAGAACGAATGAATATTATAATATAGTTCCAATTAGTATCCGGCACAAAAAGACTCACTCAAAAAGAAACTCTCTGCGATATCATGAAAATTCGCCTTTTCAAGAGCAAGGCACATTTCCATTTTTGAATTTCTCCTCTTTGGCCTCGTATTGACCTCATCAGTAGCCTTGTTAAAGTAGACATTAGTCATATTAGGATCACCAGCTGTGTCATCAGAAACATATGCAGCAATCTGCTCGTATGTATTTCTCCATTCATTCAGCAGTTTAAAATCCCTCTTGATGAGAACATTATTTTTGTTTTCATCCGCGAGATTACCATCGACATCTGATCCAGGTTTTTCCGAAGGTAATGCTAGATATTTGAGTGCTTTCTTGACCGTGTTTTCACGACCATGAACACCCCAGCAAATGTGTTTCAAGTCGTCATCGGATAGATTGTCTGACGTGTCTTCCCGGTATCCTGGAGTTAAAGACAAGATGAATATTCGCGTCAAATTGTTATAATCAATTGTGAATCAAGTTACGTCGTGCAATAAAAACCAACCTACATTTGTTTTCACCGACTAGCTTGTTTAGTTTTAATCGATTTTACACAAGATAAAAGTAGAATTAAGCCGACTTTTGGGGCCTCGATAAAGGATCTACTTTAATTTGATTACTTAAGCTTTTTACAGCGAATAAGAATTTATCAGCAGTTATTTTTCCATTTTTTATGTTAAAAGGTAAGAAAATCTTCAAATATATATCCCAGAAATCTTAGAAAAATATAATACTCTTCATCGACATATTTGTATCACAGTACCTCGAAGAAGGTAAATCTTTTCTTCAAGATCAGCTCCCCGCAATGCCTTCGATAACTCGTATCCTTGATCAGCCCTAGATGCTTCCATTCGTCGTTTCCATGCACATAATATTTGGTAATCGCGAAGCTCTGTGCTGTTGCTTTGAAAGGCTAACGTTTCATCAGGGTTTGAAACCGTATTTTCAGAACCATTCTTGGGTGAGCTGAGACCAGTTATCATTTCTGAAAATTTCAGCTTGAACGTTTCGTCCGTCCCTGATTTTACCAGATTCCAGAGTTCAACATATGAAATGGGACCTGTTGAAAAGATTTTTAAAATGACAGCTTACACGCACATTCTGATCTGGGACTTGTTTCATATGATATGCCCAAATTGTGTAACTTTGTTGTCTGGCTGATAGTATGCAGAATGATTTGAGATTTAACAGTATTTGAATGGTTTTATCCAACGGGGCCCTGACTAGTGTTGGGTGTGTTTTGTTTTAACCATTTCCAGTTGTCGTAAATGTATAAGATTAGACCTGTATATCATGGCAGTCAATATGATGACCCATGATGGTGTTTTTGACATATAACTAACAATAATGTATTACACTTACAACAATTGTACTAGATTCAACTATGATTTGTTATACAGGTTGATGTATATTTAAATTACCAGCATAAACGCACAAGCTATATCGTCCTGGGTATTATAAACACATGTTGAGTAAATGTTGATAAGGTATTGCGTGGTATACAAATACAGTGTGTAGGAGGCTTATTTTAAGTCGCATGCAACATTATTGACAAGTATGGTTACAAATATGGTTTACCTAAAGGTATATAAAACAGATAAACATTACTTTTAGTTCAAGGGATCGTATATTTTTGGGGTGATCAGCGACGTTGGTTATTTGCTAATTTTCGCGTTATTTTATCACTGCAAGCAGAATAAGATCTAAACCTTGAACCATGTCAGATGGTGATCATGTTTAATACGTAGCAGGTTTTTATTATCGGATTTCCCAAACTATAATTGGGTTCGAAAACGATTATACGTAATGTATCTCTCCCCGCTCACCATAACGAATAAGAATGCTAAAATATTGTTTCACTAACCTGTAATGTAGTCTGGTTCTTTCTTTAAAACGGCCAAGTACGCTTGGGGATGTTTATAGCAAACAAAGCCTTTAATGGATGAACAAGCCATTGTATTATGTTAGTTAATAGAACTAAAAACTAAAGTAATATTCGTATTCAAACAAAGGAAAACAAAAAATGGGCTTAAATCTGATTTGATTAAATCTCATATCCCCACTGAGTAATGGGTACAACAAAATAATGTCATAATGTGCCATGTAATAACTCATAGAGATAATTTTTTCCTAAGGTGAAATTATCCATGGGATGTTTTCTTATTAAATCATTAACATATCAATAACAAAGATGATTCAATAAAAACCCAAGATGTTTTCATACTTCTATTGGCGTTATGAAACAACTACTAGAGATGCAATCAGCACTAAGAGACATACCACTTTCGTACAGTAGTCCTATATTTTTTCTTTATAAGCAATGTCGTTACTAAGTATATTTATTTCATGTTCATGTAGATATGCAATACAATAATACATAAGATAAGTGGTTGACTCTTGCTTCTGATACAAGAAAAGTTGTTTAGTCCTGGACTTCGAGTTATTTTACTAATATTTGTGCTTGATATGTTAAATATTAATTATATCAAGCATAATAAGCAAGATAACTCGAAGATAACATTTTAGGGCTGGTAGATAGGTTTTATACTATTATGATGCATACGCCTACTGTGTATACTTACCAACAACCGCCGCTATTATCAGCAAAATAAGTGGAACGATAACTGTGAACAAACCAAAAGTATAGTTTGTAACAACAATGGGAAATTGTAAACATACTACATGTATAAGATTATCATATTGTCAACAATTCACTTAACTTGAAATATCGATGATAAGGTGTAACTATCACATAATTATTATAATTAAATATCTTATTATTATATAAGTGTGTTATCTTTTTTGAAAGCGTTGAATAGGGATGATTGCGTTAACATTTGTCAAAAATATGCCACTTTAGAATTAGTCGCACTTACGTCTTACAACTGCCAGGTGTCCATGTTAGACTCATGAACATGTTTTGCACATTTAAACCATACATAGCATCATACTGTTAAAGGCTTCTAGTTTTATATTGCAATATTTTGATTACAATTCAATGATAACGGAAACTAAGCAGACATATTTCTTTTGTTATTAGGTAAAGCATATAAAATGGGTTTTGCCCGGGAACATGCAGAACCCAAGACCTCCGAAGTGTTAGACTGGTGCTCTAGAGTCTAAACCATCGTGACAATTGGGTCACAATGTTCTTGTATGGCGATACTTCCCAAGAAACCCTATTCATTGCTCCTGCGCGCCAAAAGCTCTATAAACTGACACAAACTTAATGATACTAGATTAACTACCGGGCGTATCAAAAAAAGCGTTACACTTTTGAAAAAATTGTCAACATTACATTTGTATATATTTATAAGATTTGTTCATGTCGATGGATGCCCAATGGTCTCATCTATCAAGTGCCACTAACAAAACAAATTTTCGTTCACGCTTGGGCGAACACTGACAGTTTTTGTTCAGGGTGTCAAAAATGCCTTGCGCCAAATTGAAAGAAGAGGGACAATTAAACCAGCAGACCAAATAAGTACTGCCATTCAAACAAATTGCTCTTTGCCATAAATTTAAGAATATTTTATGATTGTGTAATTATTTTGTGGCAATTTTCTATCATAATTTAACTGATTTCATTGTTTTATGCATGGGAGAGAATCAATAATGGGTAATTACTTCAAGATCTTTTTTTAAAGCACAGACACATCAAAACCACATGCCACTCATTCCATCCATCCATCAATCCATCAATCCATCAATCCATCAATCAATCCATCAATCAATCAATCAATCTATCAATCCAATCAATCAATCAATCAGCCCATCAATCTAGCAACATGAATACAATTATTCGTTCATGCTTCTGGGTCATCTTTTGTATGTGTCACACTCAATGAAAGGATTTGAATCGTTAATGAGGACAGGCTGGAAATGTTGTCATTAACGATGCAAGTCCTTTCATTATCTATCAATCTATGGCTTATGTATTCTCACCCACGCATAAAGCAATGAAATCAGTTAAATTATGATAGAAAATTGCCACAAAATGATTACACTATCATAAAATAATCTTAAATTAATGGCAAAGAGCAATTTGTTTGAAAGAGAGTACTTATTTGGTCTGCTGGTTTAATTGTCCCTCTTCTTTCAAATTGGCGCAAGCTATTTTTCACACCATGTACAAAAACAGTCAGTGTTCGCCCAAGCGTGAACGAAAATTTGTTTTGTTAGTGGCACTTGATAGATGAGACCATTGGGCATCCATCGACATGAAATTTTTTTCTAAATATCTAAAAATGTAATTTTGAAAAAATGTTCAAAAGTGTAACGCTTTTTTTGATACGCTCTGTATAGAAGCAGATTTCATACCTTTCGGGTGTAATGTTCTTTTAACTACGAAACATTTTAAGCACAATATAATAAGCGATACATGCGAGCTTCTTCTTATTTTACCTGCTATTGCGATGGTTCCGCTGTTAGATGCTGGGGGCACAAAACCTGCTTCTTGTGTCGTTGTCAAAGCAGTTGTACTTTCCAACAGAGAAGTTACATTGACAGTTGCAGTTAATACTCCAACGCGTGTGGCAGCTAAAGTCACCTGGCACGCAAAGTCATGCGCGCCGGGGCACGGCTGAAACGTGATGGTTGCACTGACGTCTTCTGTAAGTCCGCCAGGACGTAGCGACTTAACGATCTGTTCATGTTCTAAAGTGCAGCTTGATGAGGTCCATGCGAGCGAGATAAGACCCACTGACGCTCCTTCAGTCCTGCATGTGAGATTTGCAGTATTTTCTGCCTGTAGGTCAATGGAGCAATCCTGGGTGCCGTCGCATTGGTCTACGGCTGGGTATGGATCTTTTGGTGGCACTTTAGGATTGAACAAGTATGGAAAACCTGGGTTGAAATATGTCAAACATGTGCATTTCTATTACAGTAACTTACCAAAAGCTCACAAAGAGATATAGGAGGGGGGGGGGGGGGTATTGGGACCACCGCAACTTTAGGCGTTTTTGAAAAAGTGCACAGAAATGTTGTATTCATTTAGTTGACAATGTGCCTTAGCTAAATACATACACAATGACGGCACTCGTAAATGCCCAATTTATGTTCGAAAATTTCATCTTTACAAATAATACATGTAAAGCAGCACAACAATTTAACGCTTTAACATAACTACCTTTAACAATAACATCCGTGTGGCTCCGGATGATGTAGCCCCTGAAGTCCGAGACGCGACAGAAGTATCTCCCCGCGGTCTCCATGGTGACGTTGTGAATGATGAGGTAATAGTCATCTCGGATGTCGTACAGGCCCTCGTTGCGGGCGTCCGGTACTGTCTCTGCCCCTCGATGTAGCGTGATCAAGTCTTCGGCAGTCTTGAACGTTTCCCCTAGGTTGTAGAAACATTGATGAGAATTTAGAAATATTAATATTTTTTCACGCAAATGATAAGAGTAACGCTGATAGGTAAATTATTAAACTGGTTCTGCTAATACTGACCATATTTTGGTTTTTACTGACCCTTAACGCTCAGCGCATAATTATGACCTATTTAGTCTAGACGGATTTCTGGAAAGTGCTCTTTGTAAGTTTCTAGAGGCAAATCGGGGTAAAAATTGGCAACCGGTCAGCTAGGAGGAATCGGAGGAATCGCTCAAGAAGCTTGGAGGGGAAGCAAAGTAAAAAGATGGATTTCGTGTTATTGCGGAAGCTTCTAACATTAACATTTTTCCAGATATCTCACTATACTATAGTTAACAGGCTTTTGTTTTTCTTCTTTGATTTCAATTGATTGCGCTTATCAACGCGTCATCCGATGTTGTATGATGAAAACATAATAATACACATACTTTCATCCACACAGTGTTGAGGTCACTACACTATCTTAAACAGCCGACCATATAATATAGTTGGAGATATTAATGAAAAACGGGGCCTTCCAGAACGTTCATCTGCAGGTCATACTGTTGATATATTTTATTATGATAGCTAGCATTTCTCTTCTCAAGGGAAACTAAAATCCTCAAATATTTTATGAACTATGCGGAATAGATTTTCATTGTCAATTTCCCAGACAAGTTCAGCAAAAATGATTTCCAGATTGTTTTTAATAAAACTTAACACGCGTCACGGGTCTGCAGAATCTATTATTACTAAGCTCTTCTCCATGGACATAAGGAGCGGACAATTTTGTTTTCTTCTGAAAACGCATAAACGCAAAACATTTTTTTCCTATGGATTTTTTTGGGTTAGATTATTAAAAGTGATATTTATGATATAAGAAATAATTATTTGTTTTGCTGGTTCCACATAGGCTGCTATAAGCTTGATACTTGATGGCTGATAATGATGTCTTATGTGGTGAATCATTGTTCATTTCTGTATTGATACATATTGCGCCCGTTGGATTAGTGTTCCCGTTCACTACGAGATTCTGAAATCCCCATATACTTTGTACATAGCCCACCCGGTTCCCATAAGCAACATAAGTCGAAGTTAATTGAAAACAAAATGGCACACCATAATACCTTTCATCCAGAAGACGGCGATCGGAACTCCTCTGAACCTGCATTGAAGGTCTCCCTGGCGACCTTGAAGGAGAACAGGGTTCTCATCCATAATGACTTGGTCAAGGGGGACCTCATTATCTGCATATCGTAAATAATAGACAGATACAACCATTACATTATTGGTGAGCGGTTTTTTTTTTGGTTGGTTAAAAAGTGTTGGGTAATTGTTGGTTGGTTAAAAAGATTTTTTGGTTGGTTAAAAAGATTTATAATTCTTGGCAGTTATTACCCAATTGAGCCTTCAAGTGAACATCAGTTGGGCAGATTTGAACCAATAGTTGTGTGGACAGTATGTTGCCCAGTGTTAGGCAACATACTGTCCAATTATGCCCAATTATTTTAAGAGTGTAGAGTCCACAATGCGTGTAAGGTGGACGTTAAATCAAGAACGAAGACTTGACACGATGAGATGGTAATGAATATGCATAAGTAATGATGGATAACAATGTCAGTTTGTATAAAGAAAAACACTGATTTCTAGATTATGAATCCTATATAAATGTGTGTTGATAGCAGAGTTTAAAAGTGGCGCAGCGCGCACTGGAGGGATGTCTCACCGTGCACCCCTCCATATCATTATTGTAAGATATGCACGTCCCATTTCGTCCTTGAAAATACATTCTTTTTAAATTGATAGTACTGTATAACAAACAGAAAGTGTATTACATATGACAAATTGTTATAAAGATATCTCTAAAATGCAAAACCGACATTCCACTATCTTCAGGCTTGCCATCTCCCCCCCCCCCCCCCTTCTTGAGCCACATTGTCACCTCTCAACACCCCTCTGGTAACCCTTGTAATTTTGCCTATATATTATTCAGCAGCTTTTGTTCAACATTGACCTATACACAAAAGCTATTGCTCGGGCAGGTTGACTTTGAAAACTATTTTGTGAATTTTTGACTAAAAACAATACAATGTTAACAAAAATATATATAAATCCATCAGAGGAGTGACAACAATACATCCCTTCAGAGGCCATATAAACCTAACAAATGAATTCAAAGATGATCATTGTATTGAAACAAAAGGGCTTAGGGCCGTTCTCTTACTTATTCTAAATCATGTATGCTCCTAGCGAGACGACCCGAATAAACAATTTTCATACACCTTTATTAATGAAAAAATAATCACTGCTTCGAATTCACCTCGTAAAGTTGGCGTTGCTATGTCCGGTAAATGGCATGATATCCTGTATGAATAATGACAATCCTTCAATAAGGTGCATATGAAGGGGGACATCTCTTACTATTGTCGCTATTAAACGCAGCCACGCGTTCAAAATCCTTTATCTGTTTATAGACATTACATTATCTACAAAGTGATCGTATATTTCAAATGACTTGTTTTTCTTTGTAACAATTCATATTGTTATCCATCATTCCTCATGCATATTCATTACCATCGCATCATGTCAAGTCTTGGTTTTCGATTTAACGTTCCCACCACAGTTACACACATTGTGGACTCTAGGTGACACTATTCAAAAGCCACATCTTCAGCGTCGCTTAACCCTAAAAAGACTGGGGGGGGGGGGGCTGATTTAACCCCCCCCCCCCCTCCTCTATTTTCGCGATAATTCCGCAACGCGCGCAGGTATTGCCGCGGGACTTTATGAGTTTTTTTATTGAAGTCTTGCGCAACTTTTGAGACCAAATTTGCGACGACCGGGTATACCGTTCTAAAGTCACGTGACCTTTTGTAAGTGAGCGTCGGCCTGAAAATCGCTAAATTTTGTGATTTGTGTACAAATCCTATGGAAATTGATTTTTTTCCTAGAAAAGACAAAATCTTCATTATTTTTCATTCTAATCACTGCAATCATTTAATTTGGGGCTAAAAATGGTTGAAT
Source organism: Echinarachnius parma (assembly GCA_037951105.1). Lineage (NCBI taxonomy): Eukaryota > Metazoa > Echinodermata > Echinoidea > Clypeasteroida > Echinarachniidae > Echinarachnius > Echinarachnius parma. The sequence goes on along the minus strand of JBAMJV010010822.1, from coordinate 9,726 downwards.
AATGGTCAATAATTATTTCCATTGAAAAAAACAATAAAAACATAAGTCGAAAAAACAAAGAAATACATAAGAAATGCAATTTTCGCATAATTAATTAGCTCTAATTAGCATATTATAATTAGAACAAACAATTTAACTATGCAATATTGAATGGCTCATGGACATCTATCACCATGCCAAATTTGGAGTTGATTGGAGTTTCGATTGCCGAGAAAACTACGAAAAATACAAACAAATACAATTTTCGCATAATTAATTAGCTCTAATTAGCATATTCTAATTGTTTTTAATTTTTTAACTACGTAATATTGTAGACCTTATGGACATCTATCACGATGCCAAATTTGGAGTCGATCAGAGTTTTGGTTGCCGAGATCTTAGGGGGGAGGGGGGGGGGGGGCCCTTTTAGCCCCCCCCCCCCCCCCCCCATTTTTTTTTAAGGTTCAAAATAGCCCAGTCTTTTTAGGGTTAAGTTCGGTGTTCTGCGGTAGTTCATACAATATAATGAACTAATTCAAATTTAATACTGGCGGCTTGAGCGTTTGGAAGGCTAAAATCTCTAAGTGATGTTTATATGATGTCTATTACTTCCTACTACCTATTTCCGACGGGCAAATGAATCAGACGCATTGGCCCGTATTCACAAAGAAGGTTTGTAGGAGGTTTGTACAAACCATGGTTTGACCAAGGTTTACATCTATGGAATGCCATTTGTAAACTGAGAAGGAATGTAAACTCTATACTTGTTAACAATGTTGATTTACAATTTACGGTATGCGAGCAGCATTCCATAGATGTAAACCATCGTCAAACCATGGTTTGTACAAACCTCCTACAAACCTCCTTTGTGAATACGGGCCATTGTGATTGGGACCTTCGGAAAGTAGATTTTTGTTGGTCTGTAGTCAACTTAGTATTGTTTTTGTTTGTTACAGATGCTTACATGGTTAGAGATGTATAGAGATTGTATCCAACTGGCCTTATTATCATACCTTACTCTACCTTAGCACTTGTAAAAGGGAAACTGTGAGAAGTTGATAGATACAAATGATACCTATATAAATGGTTACAGTCCGTTATTCCGAAGGTTCGTTATTCCGAAGGTTCAGTTATTCCGAAGGTTCGTTATTCCGAAGGTTCGTTATTCCGAAGGTTCGTTATTCCGAAGGTTCGTTATTCCGAAGGTTCGTTGATCCGAAAACAAAATCGGGTTCGTTATTCCGAAGGGTCGTTATTCCGAAGGTTCGTTATTCCGAAGGTTCGTTGATCCGAAAATAAATTCGGGTTCGTTAAATCGAGCTTGTTATAATACTCCCCTTTCCCTCCCTTGGCCAGACCAATCAAACATTTAAGTTTATTTTATCTCTTTATATGAAATTATAGCATTATAACAAACTCAAATTCATTTTCGGATTAACGAACCCGATTTCATTTTAGGAATAGCGAACCTTCGGAATAAGGAACCCTCGGAATAACGGACCTTCGGAATAACGAACCTTCGGAATAATGAACCCGATTTCATTTTAGGAATAGAGAACCTTCGGAATAACGAACCTTCGGAATAACGAACCTTCGGAATAATGCAACAAATGTTCGGATTAACGAACCCTATTTCATTTTCGGATTAACGAACACTCAGGTATAGGAAATTTGCGTGTTCGGAATAACGAACCTTCGGAATAACGAACCGCACCTATATAAATATGTATCATTATATATGTGCAATGTCGGTCTCTTATACAATAACGAGGCAACGGTTAGGGGAATCTTTATATAATTAACCTTCGTACGGGTATATATTTATAAGGCAGATGGATTGTATTACAACGTATTAATCTTTTGGGGTTTGTTAGAAAAGATGAACGATTATTACATAAAATGAGAATGTGAAAATGTAAAATAAAATTATATAAGCATGAGACTGGTCTTTATGATTATTGTTTGGAAATTGAAACAATTGAACATTATTCAATTGATTGTAAGAAGTATATACAAGAGAGGGGGAAATAGTTTTTACGGAATGAGTTTACAGAATTGATTGGGGACAGAAGATCATTTGCAGCCTGAGATGGTTTATAAAACCCACTGATCTATCTATCTATCTATTGTAGTTGGTGAGTTTTAAATAATGTAGTTTATGTAATACAAAGTTGTTTGTCTCTCACCTCCTCGGGATGAAGGAGTGGTAAAGTAGGACAATAATTTGCACTGCTCAACTAATATGTACAATTAATACTTGCACCTTGTTCGAGGTCGACACATAAGTTATTGTCTGCTTGCACCATCGATTGAACGGACTTGAGGAGCAATTTCAGAATTTGTGAAAGCAAAAATCAAACAGCGCCATCGTATGATCAAGCCAAGAATACCAACAACAAGCTAAATATTGCAAACACCATCTGCGTGTCACGAACCTTTGATTTGTTTTCGCATGCTTCATTAACATACAAATAGCATATATGACACAGTGCACCGTACTCAAGGCTTCTAGTTTGTGCATGTCGATGTTTTTCTTCATATTAAATTTTCTTATTTGCTTTGGTATACCTATCCGTAGGCACCTTGAGAAGCCACTGGACAACTAGAAAACACGTGTTCGAACACATACAAATCTATTGCTGTTGAATAGCTTTATGTTAAAGGCAATGCAGAATTGCATATTAAATCAGTCTTTCTGTTTCCTCAATTGGCTTTGCGGGAGGTAGTGGGGGCGTTGTGTGAGGTTATAGGGCTGACACATTGGTTTACGAAAATACAGTATAAACACATCGGTCTATGAAGTAGTTAAGAAAAGGAGAAGTTGCTTGAGCTTGTGTGTCTATAAACAAATATGTTGTGAAGTGGCTTCCAGCGTCGTGCTATAAGCATACTTTTGTATCAGAAATCTAATAACATAATCAGTTAGAATTGACAACTAGTGCCTATATAGCTAAATGCAACTTTTTATCATTAAAACAAACAACAAAAGCATTTAGGTGCGTATCAAATCATTGGCATGCCCCAAGCACCACCCCCCCCCCTCCCCCCTCCTCCGCAATCAGAACATCACATCTTACCACATGTTGCTAGCATAATGCTGTGTAGAGCTAGTAGAAAGTAAATCGGTACCATAGCCATAGTTGATTTTGGGTCACATGCACGACACTGAAATGAGAAAGTCGGATACCAATTATCAGGAAGTCCCTCGACATTAATCAGGAGACTGTTCATACTCTGGTTCCTTCCGGACTAAATCCTGGTAAAGAAAATACACATTAATATAATTTTCCCTGAATGTATAACTTACCCAAGTCGTTCACTGTGTGCAATTGTTGTCAATTGAAATTTAGTATGCGAAATAATATATTACTACCTGTTTTTCATTTTAACATTATTATGTGGTGTACGGGGGGGGGGGGGGGGGGGGGGGCGATCATACCCTCATCCCCCACCCGCAGCTACACCATTATATGTACGCCTACTCAGGCATATACAAACAACTACATAACCTAACATATATAGTGAATATTGCGTCCTCTGCAACCTATTTTTACCTAATTTTAACTTGCTGGCCCAAAAGGTTTGGGCTCTTTACCCTTATATTCATAACAAAGGTGAACAATACTTCTCAATTCTCTTGATAATACTTAGTAGTTTTTTACATTTATTAATACTTAGTACTATTATGTTTCGTACACTACTGGATATGATGGCAAGAGGCGAACATTATGGCAAATGCATTTATATGTGATTTACGTGTATATAGACATGTGATTTACGTGTGATTGCCATTATAAGTTCCAAATTCATTATCACCGTTACGGTATCAAATTCAGGATCAAATTATAATTACTAATATTTGAAGAGCCTAGTTCCAATCCACTTTTTTTTCTTCTTTTTTTCTTCAATGTTGATGAGAAGTACAATAACCCCTGGGAACCAAATGTTATACAAGCTTTGCTTCGTTTTTGTTCCCCAATATGTCACGTTATGTTAATTACAAACAAATTATTGATTATGTAATATTCATTGTATATCAGTCTTTTGTGTATTTTATATTGTATTTCGTTCATGAATATTTTGTTTGTTTGTATATTTACTTGTTAAACAAATTATTTGTGACATATGGAAATAAATTCAAATCAAATCAATCTTCCATAAGAATTGAATTAACAATATCAGTATATTAATAATCCATAAGATATCTATACAATTTTTTTAGAACAAACTGCACTATCAAAATAACAAAATGGAACGTTCCATTTTTATATAAGTACAAAGGTGGTCAACACAAAGGTGGATTTAGCGCCTTTATGAATTAAGCGCTCATTTTGTATGTGCGTACACGCCAACATAATACATGTACAGCAACATACTTGTTACGGGTAGCTATACTTACCGTAACGTAAAAGTAACTATCCCCCTAAACAGCTGCTCATAATTTCTCAATCGATAGCTGTTTCAAGAAGTCATCATACCGCAATATTGTTACAGTTGTTATGTACATTTTGTGTGAAATTCAGTGACATTCATCACTTCATGGCTGAATGAGCACAGATTAAAGACAAAATTACCCAATTTCAAAAGTCACAAGAACTTCCGCATGCCTGTACACTATTGTCAAACAGCACATGTGACTTAGTGCATTGATTATGGTCTGTGATCAACGCTGTTTAATATTCCATCTATTTTGTTTTTCTAATGGCATATGTGGTGAAATGCATACATTGGAATTATAAAACAGTGCAATTGAAATGTTCTCAATACTTAATAAAAGTGCAATAATGATATTACTCTTGTGAATTTTGAAATATGACAATTTATCTTTAATGTCGGCTTACTCAAGCATAAATAAATGGTTACCTCTTATGTGTACACATTGTAAATATTTTCGCAAGACGAAATCTTGAAACGATTCTTGGTTATGAAATTATTGGCAGTTGTTTAGGGGGTAGTTACTTTTTATGTATGGTTTAGATAGAGTAACTAGAATAAGACAATCAAGTAGAATTTACAATGCAGTATGTTTATATTTGACATTTCGTTAACAGATCTTTTGAACTTCGGACCTAAAACGGATGAAAAGTTTAATGTTACTGACTTAATTGATATGACGTCAACATTGGCGATGTCAGGTCTAGAAGCCTTTGAACAATTACTTATTAAAGGCCTCGTGACTGAGCTGCATCATGGTGTTGTGTTATGCGTTACAGGGATCTATTAACTTTGTCGGTATGTGCAGACATTTATTAATGCTGGGTATAATGTGTAGTTCTGTAATCTGAGTATTGTGTAAACAACTAATGTAAAATGACTTTTATATGGCCGATTAATGAGCAAAAATGGAAATTATATTTGCTAACTCATTGGACTTACTTTATACACAGTTATGACTATTCGTTAGATAGTTCCAATCCGAACAAGTCCAATCGTAACTATCTTTCTAACGAAAGGGAAATAAACAAAAAAAACTATTATATGCTTCTATTGGTAATATCAATACAACAAGCTATAACCATGATAACAAAGCCAATAGACTTCTAATGAGGTGAAGTCGTATTGAAAACTTATACTTGATCACTTTAAATAAAATTAAAGCAATCCAACTTTTGAAAATGTAAAGTGAGGTTACCATGAATCCTCCGTGTTTGTCCTCTTCATGAGAATATAACTAATGTATCGTGGTTGGGCTGACTGGGAGGCACACGAAATAGTAGGTGGTGCACACTGTATGCATTTGTGTATTTTATAAACGATTTCCCCAATGCTTTGAATCAATTTAATAGCTTATTGGGGGCACTTAATTGCCCCTATAACCTCCCCGACGCTACACCACTGGGTTCAGGCAAAATTGTAGTAGACAAAATAATTCATACTAAGCTCTAGACCAAGACTGCATTATGAAGTTTTTAAACTGAAGCAATCAATTTACCAATCACCCCGTAATAAAATACATTGAATTATTATGCGCTGTAATACAGTTCTTTCGAAGTGTACACCACACGTAATAACGTACGATGTAATGATTGTATTTATACCTTCCATAATATTAAGCTGCGCAATTCATTGAAATTTCAACACCTGAACGCGCGTTATGTTTACACAATGGTTATGGTTCAAAAGGCCTTTGTAAATATAAGGGTCCCATTTTTCCCGGTTAATATTTCGCTAAAAAACAAGCATACCTGCATGTTGACAGTGTTCCATATGTAGGTTCGACTCGTTAGAAAATATAGCATCCAGTAGGCCGATAGTGTTGTACTACTCAGTTGTCACGGCGTATAAATGATCCATATTATCAGTTATTACACTCTAATACAACTTAAGGAAGATAACATATCAAAATATTCCTGTGATAATTCCCTAATGCACTGCGAGTCATACACAAATTGTGACGTGTATTTCGACATTGGGTACTCCAAATGGGAAATCCCCCATCTGTAGTCACGCGACTACCAGTAATCGTTTTATCATAGTCATTTATATCTTCACAGGCCCGTAACCAGAGTTTTCAGTTAGGGGGTTCGTTTTTAAACGGCTAGGGGCCCAGGGGCCTGCCGAAGGGCCCCTTGTGGGGCCCAGGGGCAACGCCCCGGCGGGGGTTCAGGGGGAAGAGGCCCCTGAAGCCCCTGGGTTTTCATGCTTTTTAAGACCCTATAAAACGCCCTATTTTGCATAGTTTTTTTTTTCAGGCAAGTTTTGTTGCAAAATTATTTTCTGCCTAAGCGCAAATAATTGTGAAATTCAAAAATACGTTCTGGTCTATTTTGGTAAAAACAAAGTGCAATTTAATGCGAATCGTTTCGCGGCTTAATAAAACTGTTGAAATAGGCATACTTTTCACAATCGGGCATTTATTTATTTTTTCAATCAATTAGAAAGTCCACACTACTCTCACCTCGAGGTTCGAGACTCGTGTCCCACGTCAGCCTCATTCAAACATATAGGGCCTATATCCCCTCTCCCAAGGCGCGCCGGAAGCAGTTTTGGATGGGGGGGGGGGGGGGCAAAACCCTAAGGGGGATCACAATTTTTGTGTGTAGAGGCTCATGCCCAACCATACTCTGGGATGCCAATTTTGAGCCAGATTTGAGAGTAAGACATTGCGAGGGAGCGAAGCGACTGAGCGGGGGGGGGGGGGGGGGGGGTGGGAGGGGGGTGTCCCTCCTTCCCACGGTAGGGAGCTTTTGCATTTTTGGACTTGAAATTGTGCAATCTGGTGCATACCTAGATAGGAAATTCGGCTGTATTTGGGAAAGTGCGATATGATTTGATCGACCAGAAAGTTTTAATATATTTTTCACGTAGTAAACAAATATATTGACACACTAATAAATATGTACCCCAAAACACACACACAACAACATAAACCATAATTATGCAACATTATGTATGATCCAACAACACACAGCCAATAATTAGTCCCGAGGGAGCGAAGCGCGTGAGGCCCGCCTGAGGTCTGGGGCAGGGAGGGAGGGGGAGGGTTTGGGAGGGGGTATCCCCCTCCCACGGTAAGAAAGATTTTGCATTTATGGACTTGAAATTGTGCAATCTGGTGCATACCTAGATAGGAAATTCGGGCTTAAGATTAACTGTATCATTCTGTGAAAGCGATGATTTGATATATTTTTCACGAAGAAAACAAACAATTGACGCACTAATAAATATGCACCCAAACTCACACATAAATATTGTATTTAGTGTCATACACAGTTCAAACAAAAACCATATGGCGCATGTATGATCCAACAACATGGCCTACAGCCAATAATGAATCCCGAGGGAGCGAAGCGACCGAGGGCATGGGCAGAGCCAGACGGGGAGGGTTTGGGAGGGGGTATCCCCCTCCCACGGGGAAGATTTTGCATTTATATACTTGAAATGGGGCAATTTGGTGCACTTCATTCCAAACCTGTGAAGGAAATTTAGAATCCGAGTTAACCAAACAAAGAATAAAATGTCTATGCTCTCATCAGAAGTTTACAACAAACTGAGATAATTTGTTCGCGCGCGAAACGCGCAGCGAAAATTGGAAATGGATATAATTTATTAACTAATTTTTGAACGTTAGCTCATACATTTGATTGTGTGTCTTTTTAACATTTTTGGGGGAGGGGGGGGGGCTTTTTTTTGGGAGTGGGGGGGGGGGGCAAAGTTGCGTTTTGCCCCCCCCCTCTCCCACTTTTTTAATTGAAATTTATACACCAATTTTCATTTTCAAATTTTGCACACCAATTATAATAACCTTTTCATCAATACAGACTATTATTTTATACATATGAACAATCATATTGTCTATTATCTTCCAAATAATTTTAACTGATTTGCAGTGTAGTACATGTGTAATGTTGTTCCTAACACAATTACAAACATCACATTATTTTTATTCAATATTTTTCCACTTAACTAAATTTTCTTTCGAAGGTAAATTCTATGTAAGAGTCTGATATTAAATTGTTTAATTGTATTAATCGATATTTGTTTCAATCTAAATAATAAAACATCATTCCATATAAAGTCCTCTGGTAATGCAAAATAGGCTTGCCAATTTAATGAGAAATAGTGGCTTCGTTCGTTTCATTTTTATAAGAACAAAATTAAAAAAGTCTTGCTTTCTTAGCATTTATATCTATCGAATTTCCTGCTGATATTTCAAACAATTGTCATTATCATTATTTTAAGGTATTTAAGGTACTACTTGCCTATTAGGATTATCATGATAGTGTCTTATTTTTTCTAACCAAGCATCTGGAAAAGCTTTTTTCAAATTCAAATATTCAAACGTTACGAGTAATTATTTGACTGTAAATAATTATTAACGTTTGTTTGAATTTTGAAAGTACTTGGTCTCGGTCTCGAAAATTTTGGAAGTACTTGGTCTCGTCTTCGAAAATATTGAAGGTACATTACTTGATCTCGGCTTGGAATTTCTTGGATCTCCTTCTCTTCTCTTCTCTTCTCTTCTCTTCTCTTCTCTTCTCTTCTCTTCTCTTCTCTTCTCTTCTCTTCTCTTCTCTTCTTCTCTTCTCTTCTCTTCTCTTCTCTTCTCTCTCTCTCTTCTCTTCTCTTCTCTTCTCTCTTCTCTTCTCTTCTCTTCTCTTCTCTTCTCTTCTTCTTTCTTTTCTCTTTCTTTTTCTTTCTTTTCTTCCCTCCTTTTTGTTTACCTTTTTTTTAAGGGGTTCGATCGAACCCCCCGAACCCCCACTGGTTACGGGCTTGCTTCACAATCGATTGTCTCTCTTTCTGCAACGGGCCCAGGTTGGATGTATAAAAGAAAGAAATATTGGAGAAGCTGTACGAGTGATGGCTTATATATTATGTTATACTTTGCATTCTGGGGGACAAGGGACAGGGAGTATTATGTGCACCTGATTTAGAAAAAGCTCACGACTCGATATATCATTTATTTAAAATACTGACATTAATTGGTTTGGGGGATTAATTTTGCTCCTGGATGAAATTATTGTATAAGGGGAATAGCAGTTGGGTTACGGACGATGAACAAGATGATCCATTGTCCCCCCTCCCTCTTTTTTTGTAATTGCACGTGCAATAAGGAGGGATATGGGTATTACAGGGATCAAATTTGGACAATTAGAATTTAGGCAAGTGTTATATACGGATAATATGACACTACTTTGGAAAGTTATTGATTCGGCTAGAAGGCCGCAATACATTTTTGTAAAATGATTACAAAAAGTGGACCTTAAAGGTAGTGTAACACATTTGCATCCACCAAACCAGGTG